>QFEL01003953.1:2376-37129 GCA_003316195.1 Neoboletus brunneissimus
AAGATCAAAGCATGACATTGGACATAGGTGCAAAATACAGGTGCTACAATGCGAGGGGGATACCCAGGTAAGATCAAGATGGGGAATAAGCTACTAAGTGTCCAGTATATAAGTATGTCGAATGAAGAGGAGCCCAAATGTGGGCCAAGGGCATGAGTCAAGGGCGAGGACGTCAAAAGGACATGCAAGCCAGAGTGACAAGTGTGAAGTAAGTGAATGTAAGGACTGCGTAAGTGGGGCAAAGGGCAGAATACAGCATGATGTCAGTAGGACACATGACTAGGGTAAAGGGGTGAGCGTGACAGCTCCAAGGGATACGGTAGTGAAGATTGTCAAGGTAAATAAGAAGAACGAGAAAGTGTACAAGGTGGCCAGGGGGAGATCCTGGGCAGATGCGAGGACAAAGGACGGTGATGGGGAAAATCCCCAGATGTGACCTGTGAAGGTCCAAGGTGACAGGGATGTAGGGCGTTCCTGGGTAGGCACTGGAACAGGTCTATGGTGGAGAGTAGGATGGAGGAGGTAACTTGGAGTAGGGACAAGGACAGAAGACAAAGAGTCCGAGTGATGTCTAGTTGTAAGATCAAGCAAAGGGGTCACATTAGGAATGATGATGGCCTCCCTAGGCGAGGAGGGATAAGGACGAAGGGTGGGGTACAGGTGTGAGGGTGGCTCTCACAGGTGTGAGACAGGGGCTAAGCCAAAAAAGGGACAGGGGCTAGGACAAGTTGTAACAGGAGGTGGATTTGATACAGGCAGACAAGGCTGTGTCAATGGGGCGAATGAAGAAAGAGGGGGGAAGGAGAGTGATGCCTTTGTTGTTCGTGGAGGTGGGGAGATGATTGGGGCGATGGGATAAGGCATCTGGGCCAGTGAGGCGGGAGCCCAGAACATGCATGATCTTAAAGTCAAAGTCTGTGAGGTCAAGAAGCCAGCATGCCTAGAAACGATTGAGGGTTTGAGGGAAGTGAAAGTAAGTGAGGTTTTTGTGGTTGGTGAAGACCTGAACCGGGAATGGGGAGCCATGAAGGTAATGTCATCAGGCCTTGAGGGCATGGATGACAGCAAGTAGTTCTCTGTCACATATATCATAGTTTCATTCAGCAGGGATAAATGACTGGCAAAGGTAGGAACATGGATGCCAGTTGTCATTGGCAAGGGTTTGGAGGAGGATAGCACCAGATGTGTATTTAGACACATTGGTAGTGATGGCAAATGGGGAGGTGAGGTTGGGGAGGTGAAGGATAGGTTTTTCCAGGAAGAGCTGTTTGAGCTTCCGGAAGGCAGATTCACAGGAGGAGGTCCAGTCCCATTCAGTCATTTTCTTGGTGAGGTTGATGAGGGGACAAGTGACATTGGAGTAGCTAGGGATGAACTGCCAATAGAAGTTGGCAAAGCTGAGGAAGAAGTGGACCCCTTTAACATTGGTGGATTGTGGCCAGGTGGAAATTTCCTCAGATTTGACTGGGTCCATGGCAAGTTGGTCTAGGCGGACAATCATGCCAAGGTATTCAACCTCCTCAGTGGTGAAGGTGCACTTTTTGAGCTTGAGGTGAAGGTCGAGCTCGGTCATTCGCTGGAGGATGTGTTTGATACACTCCTTGTGGGTTTTGGCATTAGGGGAGAAGATGAGAAGGTCCTCCATGTAGATGACTAGCCATTCTTCTGTGATCATGTCAGAGAATGAGTCATTCATAAACCTCTGGAATGTGGCAGGGGAGTTGGTCATTCTAAAGAACATGACTGTTAGTTTGGAGAGGCCTTTGTGGGTGATGAAAGCACCCTTTCATTGGTGTCCATCTTTGATTCAGATGTTGTTGTAGCCCCATCATACATCAAATTTGGTGTAGAGGCAAGAGCCACAGAGTTTGTTGATGAGGTTGGATATTAACAGAAGGAGATACATGTCTGAGTTCTGGCAGAGGGAGCTGAGTCTGATCCTGGCCTGAGTGGTGTTGTTATAGGGGGTAAAGGTGTTCTTGAAGGCCTCTCTGACCTTGTCATAAGTTTGTTCGGTGGAGTTGGTGGCTGTATCCTGGATTTTGATAAGCCACGCCTCGGCAAAGGCCTTTTCTCTGCCATGGGGCATTCTGTTGAGGAGGATGATGGTCTTGGCAGTATCAGAGGTACTGGCCACCATGAAGTATCCATCCATGGACAAAAGCCATCTGTGCACGTCTTCTGCTTTCCCAGAAAACTCTTCCAGGAGTGCTGCTTTGTTTGCCATGTCTCCGTCTTTGTCGTCATTGGGAACTTCTTCATTGTCATCTGGTAAGTTGGAATCCAGGCTAGGTGGTTCAGGGGGTGCCTGAGGTTCTTCTTCCTGGAGGGGAGGATCTACCTCAATAGTGAAGGGATCCAATCTGGTAGTTTGAATAGCTTCTCCCAATGGGATCTCTACTGGCACATGATGAATACAAGAGGAAGCACAACTGACTCTGGGAGAGGGAGTTGTGCAGGCGGGAGGGGGAGGGAGAGGAGGATTTCTGGCTGTTCCACAGGAGGATCCTCCAGAGGAAGGAACAGCAAGGAACAATGATGTAGTTGATCAGGGTGGGAGAATCCATTCTTCTTTATCTGACTCCAACTGTTGTCCAAGAAGGTTGGAGAAATTGATCTAGTGCGTGATGAAGGTTCTTCTGTGACTACCACTGGGTAGTCGGGTTAAGGGGTTAGGTTAGGTAACACCAATGTAATAGAAACTTTGATCTTTTGTTACATTTATTAGATGTAACAAGTGACATGACCCGTGTCCACTAAGTCCTGAGTGGACTTCCTACAAGGGGGGGAGCCTGGAGCTAGGTCTCCAAGGTGGTGCTGACAAATAGGGTGTTACTTCCTAGCAAAGGGAGAGGGATACAAGCTGAGTGGAACAAGGCGAGGTCGGGGAGATGCAATCTCAGAACTTGTAGACACGAAGCATTGTGTAGATCAAAGTTAATGTACACAAGGTACCTATGTGACTATTTATAGGGGAGATTAAGAGGCGGCTTGGTGGCAATATGAACAAGGGGAACTACGAGGTAGTATGCAAGAAAATACTACTGAGGAGAGAAAGAGTCTGAGAGCCAATAGGAATGTGATCAACTGGCATCAATAAATAGAGGAAGGGTCTGTCCTGTGTCATGGGAGAAGTAGATGAAAGAGACCATGTTTACGTCTTCTCCACAGGGTCAATAGGAAAAGCCTCCGCGAAGGCAGTGTTCCACACCACCTCGTTGCCCAGTGTTGCAAGGATGTCCTGCCACATATCCAAGCTCTCCGTGATCATGGGGAAAAGTGTCCTGTGACCGGTCATGGGACTCATACTCATAACATGTTTCCCCCCATCACCTTTCTTGCCCATGCATTCACCCTCACTGCTTCACCCTCACTTCCACACTTGCACCACTTGCCCACATATTTAGTACCCTTGTCCCCCCCTTGCATGCAAATGCAAACCATGCACACACAAATCATGATGGAAACATGCACAAACTTGTATTGACATTTCCTCATTTATAAAGCATCTTAACTGTCTGTAAAATATTATACTCATGTTGACATTTCCTTGTTTATAAGGCATCTTAACTGTTCATAAAAGATGATATTTGTCTTAATGAATTTACATAGAATGATTGCCTCAATTACTTGAGATGACTTAGACAATGGTAATAAAAATCCATTAAAACCAATTAAGAAAAAGTGTAAGTTGGCCACCTGGCTTAATTGTCTTAGGTGAACTTAACTGTTTAAGAGTATTTAAGGCATCATTAAACAAACTAAGGTTTTCCTGATGTAAGAGAAGAGCAGAAATTAATAACATGTGCTGATGATGTCATGGGTCTAGACCTGATCACATGCATGTGTTTCCATGGTCACGTGCATGCATTGAGTGAAAGTTGAAGAGGAAATATTAAGTTATGCTAAGATGTAAAATTGAAAAATAATGTATATTCATAACAAAAATGGTCAAAAGTTGACCAGGGACTAAACTACAGTAAAGGAGAAGGAAGTCAATATGTAACAGCTCATCATGGATCAAGTAAGAGAAGGTGAGACTTGTCAGAATGAAGGGGAAGACAATTTGGGAAAAGATAGGGGCTAGGATAAGTTGTGACAGAAAGTATGCACTGTCAACTGGGCCCTCAATAATGTCATAGCTGATTATACCATCCAATGTGATGGCAGGAAGGATTGAGTAGCATATGCCACGTATAAAGTACCAGAAACCATAGCAACATTGTCCTTGAGTCAACCATCCACAAGGGCAAGATGATGTTCTTTGATCCTTTACAACTTCATCAACAAAGAGCAGCATTTCTGCATTGCATGCTTCTGCTCCAATCCAATTCATATAAAATGCATGCAATTCATTGCTTTACTCAGCAGCAGAGAACAATACTCCTTTTCATGTGATTTTGAGGCACTGCAGAGCACAGGAAATAGTAGATATTGTAGTGTACACATGGTGCCTCTCCCACAATTCCTTTTGAAGCTTGTCAAGATATAGTGACTCCAAAAACCCTTTTCATACTAACCTCAATTGTGGTCCACGAAGTGCACCACCAAACAGCATGGGCAAAGCCAGTGTTAGCCCTTGTGATATGTCCAAACATCACTCCAAAGGGTGTTCTACCTTCTCCAAAGCTATTGGTGGTCATTCTTCTAAGCTTTTCTTTAGCAATATTGATGGTGTTTGTTATGGTTCGACCTAGGGGTGGGTGACCATAGACCCAAAAGGTGAGAGCTCGAGCTGAAGATGTTAAAGGTGAGGGTGAGGGTGAAGGACAAAGGGGTGCCTAGGGGTGAGGACGCAGGCTGTAAGGTGGTGAATCTACCTGATTACTCAGAATCACATGAGTGAAGTGAACTGTTATGGGATTCACAAGATGATGTGTAGAGTATCATAGAGGTAGAATGGGGCTGTCGTCAAGACAGCCCCTTGTTATAAGTATGCTACTATGATACATGTGATATATCAATCACATGTACCAGACTAATGTACTAGGCTACTTATGGGCCTATTGACCCCTAACACCCTCCCCATATAGAGCCATTATCGACTCAACAGTAAATAAGGGTGAATGAATGGGTATATATAAATGGGCTAAGTAAATGATACAATTAGATCTTCATACATAGGGTAGAAGATAAACAGAAACAGAAATAGTAAAAGAAAAAGATAAGGGGTGGTGCCCCGGCAATGTTTCACAAGACAAGAATAAAAAACAATATGGAGATGTACCTCTGCCTCACATTGCCGCTGGGCCATCGGGGAGCTCCCCATTCTCCTTGTGACTCAGCTGCCCACCAGTGCCGTCCCTGTTGGTGTGGTTGGGGGCCAGGTCGTACAAGACCGCAGCCTTCCCAAACTGCTCAAGGACATTGATGGCAACTGGCACCGTCGAACTCATCATGATAGGAGGGACCTCCTCCAATGATACCCCCTGGGATCGGGCCTGGCCCTTGTACCACTCCCTCATATGATTGAGGAAGTCGTTGGGGCATGCAACTCGGAGGTCATCCCTCATTGGCGCGTAGATCTCGCGAATGGATGGGTTGCTAAACCCTCTGGAGTCCTCAATCTGGACGATCATCTCCTGGGCGGCAGTGTTATGAGTATGACCCATGTGACTGGTCATGAGACCCCCCTTCCCACGATCATGGAGATGGATGAGTGGGAAGACATCCTACTGACTCTAGGAGATGAGGCGGTGTGGAACACTGCCTTTGCGGAGGCTTTTGGTGAGGACCCAGTAATGAGGACGTAAGCACAGACCCTTTCCCTACCGCTCATGTGATGCCCCTCGGTTGCTATTTCCCCTTACTTATTGACCCTGGTTGATCGATGTCTCATTGGCCACGGACTCTATACCTCCTCGGTAGCATTCTCTCGCATGCTACCTCGTAGTTCCCCCATTACTTACTACCACTGAGTGGGCCTTGAACCATTACTATAAGTAGCACATAGTTTCCTTGTATACGGTAACTTTGATCTACACATCACTTCGTGTCTACAAGTTCCGAGATCACATCTCCCCGAACTCGCCTTGCTCCACTCGGCTCGCCCCCTCTGTCCCTTCGCTAGGAAGTAACACATCGCTCTCGTATCGCCTCGGAGACCTAGCTCCAGGCCATTGGAAGGTCCACTCGGGACTTAGCGGACATGAGTTGTGTCACCTGTTACGCTCAAACGTAACAGGCAGTACAAGCCCAGCAAACCACATCATCGGCGTCGTGAACACTGACACCATTGGCGGCGAGGTAAGCTGCGATATCAGCCATGGTAGCCTGGTTGGTGAAACCACCTGCCCAGACCACCACACCATCTTGCCAGGGGGCAACTTCCGCCCAATCGAGCAATGCTCAGTACTGCCCAGGTACCATGAGGAGTCGTATGAGCCCTCATACCCAAACCATTCAATTGTGACTTGATTGAGGGATAGGAGCAAGACACTCCATGATGAGGAACCCCCATACTTGTCAATGAATCAGGGGGTTAAGTTCCAAGTCCTCGTCATCATATTGGACATTGGGCTCTACAGCACCAGGGAACATCTTGTGGAGTCCTCCACGACTGTCGATAGGACAGATCAACTGACATCTTTCAATGTAGTTGATCCATCCATCAACTGAAATGGTAGGTGCGGGGACTCTGTGGGGAAGATTTATGGATTTTAAATTGAGGACAATTGGTCCTCAAGTTTGGGAAATGTTACCCTCCAGGGCACCAGATGAGGATAGAAGAGGAGGAGGGGGGATGGAAACTGAGGGCTTGTTGACTCAAGCAAGGAGGGGAGCAGGGGTATGATCCCCTGGGGTGGTGGTCAAAGAACTTAACAAAGGCCCAATTGGCTCATTTGTCAGGCGTTCTTGCAGCACCAGGGCTTGGTTGATAATTGGGGGAGGAATCCCCGCCTTTTGGCTGCCTTGGCCTGCTTCATCTTGTCATGGTGGATCTCCTTCTTCTTCTTTGCCTTTTCAGAGGCCCAAGTGGGCAGCCTCCAAGCACTCATCGCAGCTCTCATGAGGCAGCTCACCTCGAGGTCCTTGTTCTTCCTCCATAAATGAAGGAAGGTTATCAGGTTTATATGGTGTTGAATAATCGAATGGGACCCATGATCCCATTCTCAAAGCATATGACAGAATTTGGGTACTGTCTTAAAGTTGTTTGGAGGGGGAGCCCCCAATTGTAATATTCGAGGGCATGGTTAATCACCTCTCCTTGATACACATAGATGTAGTCACCTACATGCATAAAGAGGGTGCACACGCCCTTGGAGTCTGTGCTGTCTCCCAACAGCATAATGTTATGATGGGGCTCTTGCCCCGTGAACTCAGGGAATATAGTTCCCTGGGCGAGGTCGAGGGGTTTAGGACCCAGGGCCTCATCATATGATCTTAAGTCCTCGTATGGGAGGACAATGCGGGCTGGCACAGGGGAGGTTTGTCAGTCCTTCCCCTTGCGCGAGGAAGTGGTAGTGGGGGGTGCAGGGGGAGCAAGACGTGATGAAAATGGTGGTGGTGGTGGGGTGGGGAGAGTCAAGGCGGCTAGAGGTGGGGGGGCGAAGGCAGCTGTAGCAGGTTCTACCTGCACCCTTCCCTGTGAAGAACATGACTATTGGGGAGCTCTGGAGGGGCCAGCTTTGGACTGGTCAACCTTCATGGGAACACCTAAGGACGCTAATTGCGCCTGTTCAACCTGACGAGCCTCCTTGTAACCACTTGCTGGAGGAATATGACTCCCTTGAGACAATCAGAGGATTTCCTCCTTGGCTTCCCTAAGCTTGTGGTCGAGCTCATTGTGTTGACAGCAAAGATGCTCAACCCATGCATATAGGTCGCTGGGAGCCTCTCTCCCACCAAAGACAGCAGCACGGTTGATAAGACCATCTACCACGGTTTGAAAGTTACCATTGCTGCCCGCAGCACCTTGTATGATGTGCATGGCATAGTTGGTGCAGAGCACACAACCATGCTCATGGCTGATGAGTGGGAGAAAGGGGTGGGTGATCCACCTTCCAGATGTGTTACGTTCCAACCGGGTAGCTGGCAACATAGGCCTGGTGGCATCTTCTAATCGAGGAAGTCCTGATGGGGGCACCAGACAGCAGTAGAAGATGATCAAGGGGGTGGACATTGGGTGAGGTGCGAAGTACAGGTGCTACAATGCTAGGGGAAGTCCATAGGTACAAGGTGCAAGGGGGGTACCAGGTGCGAGGTACTAGGGGGATACCAGGCAAGATCAAGGTACGGGGGGGTACCAGGTAAGACGAAGATAGGGAATAAGTGTACTAAGAGGTCCGGTATATAAGTAAATGAATCAAGAGGAGCCCGAATGTGGGCCAAGGGTGTGGGCAAGGGGCAAGGATGTCAAAAGGACGTGCAAGCTAAAATGCCAGGTGTGAAGTAAGTGAGGGTGAGGGCCGCGTAAGCAGGGCGAAGGGGAAGACTACAGCATGACGTCAGTGGATGCATGACTAGGGCGAAGGGGTGTGCCGATAGTACCAATGGTAAGGTAAATGAAGGATGGCAAGGTGAATAAGAACGAGAAGAAAGCGTACGAGGGGACCAGGGGGAGATCCTGGGCAGATACGAGGACAAATGACAGTGATGGGGAAGATCCCCAGATGTGACCAGTGAAGGTCCATAGTGACAGAGAAGTAGGGTGTTCCTGGATAGGCACAGGAATGGGTCTATGGCGGAGAGTAGGGCGGAGGAAGTAACTTGGAGTGGGGCAAGGGCAAAGGGCAAAGGATCCGAGTGGTGTCCAGTCGTTGGACCAGGCAAGGGGGTCATGTTAGGGACGATGACGGCCTCCCTAGGCGAGGAGGGACAGGGACGAGGGGCGAGGTACAAGTGTACCAACAGTTCTCACAGGTGTGAGACAGGGGCTAGGGCCGAAAAAGGATAGGGGCTAGGACGAGTTGTAACAAGATGTGTGGTTGCGATGGCATTTATGGTGCTGTTCGGGGGTTGGGGATGAGCGTTCACGATGCCATTTGCCACTACTGGCCTTTTGACCAGATGGGGACACATCACATGGATGCGACACGTCCTGTGGTGGCGATCTGCCACGGGATAGGGAACGTGGGGAAGAAGCTGGTGATCCAGACATTGGTGTCTGGGAGCAAGAGCAAGAGGGGGGTGATTGGGACATGTTGCTAATGCAACTACAACTGGTCATTGTGATTTGTGGAAGAGAGAGGACTGAGGTCCTTGCATGATTAATATAAATTAGTGTGTAAAAAAAAGGAAATAGACAAAAAAGGGAAAAGATCATTGGAACATTATGTCAAAGTTTAAGCTACGATTAAAGTAATCCTACTGTTGTGGTGTTCTATTTTTTGGGCATTATTATTTTTCTTTGTTTTGTTTTGTTTTTTGTTATTTTGTCTCATGTGTCCATCATGATGCTAAGTCCCACTTCAGTGGTTACTTGTGGGGCGCCCAGTTGAATGCTCTGCCCTTTGGGGCAGATGTCATATATCTGGTACCCCCAGGAGTTTGAGGTACCTGTCTAGGGCCTCGAGCTCCTCGCAATTGGAGCTAGTCTCCCATGTGGAATCCTCCAAATTCCATTTAACAAAGAAATCGACTTTTTTCTTCTTCCATCAATGAGTGGTTATCTTATCTACATACCACTCTTCCTCATCGGATTGTCCGACATTGTAGAATGCATGCGCATCTCTTTTTGGGAAGAGCGTATTGTCGTTCTCTTCATATCGGTACAGTAGTCCAATATGAAACTTGGGGTGTATTCACCTCTTACTCATCTCCTCTGGAAGATCGAGCATGTAGGTGTCGTTGGCACCATTTCCCTCTAGGACCTTCATTGGTCCAATGAATCTTGGGATAAGTTTCCTTGTCCATCCCTTTGGCATCAATAAATTTGCCATGGAGAGGTATACTAGATCTCCAGTCTGGAGGGCTTTCCCTCTCTCTCGCTTTTTGTTTGCATGGTATATCTGAACCACTCTACTTCCTATGATGGCATCATGCACCATCTCCAAGTTTCTCTTTGCATTCTGTACAAATGTTTTTACTTCCAGTGCAGTTGAGGGTTTATTCTCCATGATGTGTTGCATCAATGCGGGCATATACCTGTAATTGAGCTTGAAAGGTGTGAACCCAGTAGAGCTACTGATGCTTGAGTTGATCACAAACTCTATCATAGGCAACTTTGTTGCCCAATCCTTCTGATCGGGTTGTACAACTGCTCGTAGTATTTGTACTACATTCCTGATGGCCCTCTCTGAGGCACCATCCATTTGTGGATGGAACACAGTAGACATTAGGAGTTTTGCTTCAAGCATCTGGTGCAGTTTGCGCCAAAACGTCGATGTGAATTTTGCATCCTGGTCAGAGACTATAGTCTCAGGCAGTCCGTGAAGTCTTATGACTTCCTGTATGAACTTGCTCACAAGCTCAGACACCTTTACCGTCGTTTTCACAGGTACCAAATGTACCATAGATGTGAGGTGACACAATACAACCCAGAGATAATCATATCCCTCACTCAGTGGGAATGGTCCCACAAAATTCATGGCAATTGATCCCCATGGTTGCCTCGGGATTGGTAGGCTGTGTAGCAGCCCTTGGGGTAATTTATTTATTGGCTTGATGGCCTGGCACGTTGGACAAGTTCTGCAGAACTTGTCCACTTCACGGCCAATTTTTGGCCACCAATATAGTCTGTGGATATAGTCTGTGGTTCTTTGGGCACCAAAATGCCCAAGAGCTCTATGAGCTTGGTCAATGACCTTGGCAATAATATCATCACCCTTGTACTTTGCATGTGGGAGGCATAGGACCTCCTCATCACCACGATTTCTCATGTAGAGGAGACCTTCCTTCTCTGTGAATTGTGGGAAATGGCTTGGTTGTGCCATTATTTTTGCGAGCAGAGGCTCACTCTTATATCCTTCACAGATAGCTTTTGAGAAATTGGGTTGATCCCCATACTCTATGAGAGGTACTCTTGATGTTCCAGCAGATTCGAGAATTGTTGGATCCTCCTCCACAGCAGTGCGAGGGGTTTCCTCAGTGCTCCTTTCCGCAGCTGAGGCCATTTCTTGTGCCTCTAGGATACAGGTTTCCCATTTCTCAGTGAGTCGCTTACTCTTCCGAGGGTTTATTTCGCCCTCCACTGCCATAGCTTTTAGTTCAAGCCATCTATCTTGGGAGAGATCATCCCCCTTTGGATTCAATCGCACATCCACATTGGCCCAGTCAACTTCTTCGTTGTTGGGGGCACTATCCCCCTCTTTCCTTTCATAATAACAGGACAGACAGTCTGCTACCCAGTTTTCTGATCCTTTGGCATAAATGATTCGTGTGTCAAATTGCAACATGTAGTCGATCCAGTGGATCTGTCTACTCGACAACTTTTGTTGCGTGTTGAGGTATCCCAACGCCTCATGATCAGTAACGATTGTGAATTTGAATCCAAGGAGTTTATCCTTCCATTTTAACAGGGCTTCAATAATTGCAAGGGTCTTGCGCTCGAAAGTCCTGTAATTTTGTTGAGCATCGCTCAACTTTTTTGACATGAATCCTGCCAGACGACATGTCTTCCACTTGGGTCCTTGCCCGTACAGTGCGCCTACCCCATACAAGGATGTGTTACATACGAGCCATATGGGCTCTTCCTTCCTCAGATCAATAGGTTTCAGGATCGGATAATTGCATGTCATATCCTTGATCATTTGGAAACACCAATTGTGGATTTCTCTCCACTTGAAGGAATGTCCATTCCTTTGGATCCCCATTAATGGCGTAGTATATGCTGAGATATCCAGCATGAATTGCGCCAGGTATTCGACTAGTCCTACAAATTGTTGGACTTCATTAAGGGACTTACAGTAGGTGTCCTCCATTCACAAATCCGAGACATCTTGTCTTGGTTGGTGTGAACGCCCTTTTGGTCTATAATATGACCTAAACAGTTGAGTTTTTCTGTGTACAAGTTGCACTTCTCCTGCTCCAGGTAGAAGTCGGCTTTTTCCAATATCTCGAATACAATACAGAGGTGCTGTTCATGCTCCTCCAAAGTATCACTATAGATGAATATATCGTCCAGGTAGACGTATACAAATCGTCCAATGTGATCTCTAAAGATCACTGTCATTAGACATTGAAACGTCGTGGGGGTATTACAATCCCCCTGTTGCATTACCCAACTTATAAATGTTCCATAGATCGTCGCGAAGGCTGTCTTCCAGATGTCTTTTTCCTTGATCCTGACCTGTTCGTATGTGTTCAAAAGGTTGATCTCGGAGCGATACTTTGCTCTCACTATGTCCATATGGATCTGATCCTGATCCGGGAAAGGAGTTACATCCTTAATTGTATTATCGTTCCTTTTGTGGCAGTCTATGACTGTCCGCAATTTACTGCTTTTCTTTGGGATGCAAAGCATCGGAGCAGCCTGGGGGACACTCTTCATGACCCACCAGCCTGCATCTGTGTATAGTCGGATTTTATCCAACTGTTGTTGTTTCAGCACATTAGCACATTGTGGAAGATGATAAGCATAATGCTTGTCGTCTTCCATCAGTGGGATTTTGTGATTGACTTCCTGCAATGGAGGGAGTTTTTGAACCATCCCTCCAAGTCAATGCTTGTAATCTTGGAACCATTGGTTCCTCAACCAGGGTATTTCTTCCTCAGTTAGTTGTTTCTCGTTTATCTTTATTGCAGCAAGTTGCTGTTTCTTTTTTGGTGTCACCTTCGCACCTCCTCCCCCCTTAGAGCCCTCACGGGGTCTACCAGACCTCGCAGGGCTCAGGAGTCAGTACGATTGTCAGAGGGGATGTGCTGAATGTCATTGCCAACTCTCCAGTGTAGTCTCCTCCAGGAGGGCGATTCTGGTATTGCCAATGCAGATTATTTGATCTGCAAAATCGAGAATTACTTGGTGTTCTCATAGGAATGGTATTCCAAGAATATAATCATAGTGATTGATATTTGCTACATCAAAATATATTTCGGAAGACTCACTTCCAATTTCGATCTTGGATTTACTGCCATGGGAAATCTTCAATCGACTACCAATACAACCTAATTGCAATGTGAGCTGTTGCTCCAAGGGGAAAACTGTGATCCCCATCACTTTTGCAAACACTGGGCTTATAGAGTTTCCCGTGCTCCTGGTATCTAACATGATGTATGCCTTACATCCGTTAACTTTTGTTTCGATGGTCGCACATCTGCACATCTCCAGTCCTATTCATGGCCAGTTACTTTTTGCAGACAAATCTGCTGTGTTCTTGGTATTTATTGCATACTGGAAGGCTCGGCCTTCACTTGGACTTTCTTTATTCTTTGTTGTATTCATTGCGGCCATCTGAATTACTGGCCACTCTTCCAAGCTCTTAAACTCGATAGAGACATTCCCATGTGGTGTATAGACCACGAGATTGTCATTGAACTCGAATATCTCATTCCTGGGAAGGCTTCTTAAGAGGACATCATCAATTGTCCTCAGTTCTCTTATTGCGCCTTCCCATAAATTTGCGGAATTTCCATTCCTGCTCATAACATGAGCATAATCTCTGGCGTCCTCTGACGCCCGTCTGATTGCCCTTGTAGTTTTCACTACACAATTCACTAACTTGTGCATGGCGCAACGGATGTGATCGACATCCATTCCATATCCTCTGATTTGTGCTCATTCGCTATCCTCCCACCCACAGTTATATTCATGTCTTGCGAATTGCTGTGGGTGCTGTTGAGCAACAGCTAGTGACGGTACACCGTCAATCACATGCTCGCATATGTGTTCTACTCAAGCATTGCAATTGGGGCAGGATGATCCCTGATGGATTGCACCATATAGTGGAGACCACATCCACTTGGGGGATTTCACATCCCTTTGGAGGGTTAATTCCCTCATTTCAACCTTGATATCTGTTCCAGTCTTATCAGACCCATGTTGTGTCTCAGCTCTGGGGCAGCTTTCAACCTCCCCTTCTCGGCAGACCCAGACAGTCCCTAACCAAGTCTGTAGTTCAACTTTGTGTTGGTCAATATGGAGACCTGCGTGGTCCTCCCTTTGGTCTTGTATACCTTTAATGAGAGCTTTTATACTCTCTCCCAATTCGTCATCATGATGACTGGCTCTCCTGGCTGCAGATTGTACTGCTATTGTCCTTACTAGGAGGTTTAATCTCTCCCGTTCCATGACTCTCAGTTGGTGTGCCATCATATGGCACACTGAGTGCAATCGCTCATCTGATGAGCTGGTTGGCTCTTCGCATGTTCACAATCCAACTTCAACGCTGCACTGGAACTCTTGTTCTGTGAATGCAATTGCTGCATTTAGGGATGGATCCATCCAAGCTAAATTAATATGTTGTACATGGCGGGCACATTCCATGCATTCCTCCTTGTGCAATGCTCCATATTTGTTCGACCATCCCCATTTTCCTTGAGTGGGATCTGAGGATTGTATGTCCTCAAGTCCTGGGAGATCAATATCAATCTCCTCGTGCATCATTGCACAATGAATGATAAATTCGTCCTTGGAGGATTCTTTTTCCTCATACATTGTGCCTAAGTATGTGACTGGTTCATTGTCCTCATCAACTTCATATTCATCCTCAACATTGACAAGTGATTCCTTGTCATCAGCGGGGTCATTTCATCCCACCTCATATACAGGGGAATCGTCCCCCTCTGACTCTTCTGTTTTGAGTACAATTTCTTCATCTTCGTCATGAGTTGACGAAAATTCATTATTTTCGTCTTGTACTTCAACCACAAATAGGCGTCGTTTCGCCACTGGGTGGTTTCCACCAACTTTATCTGGGCAGCTATCTGCCATATGTCCTTCCTTCTTACACCTAAAACAGTATATGCTGTGTAAGAACTTCTGGGGATGTCCCCCTTTATCAAGGGTCTGGCCCTGTTGTTCTTTCTTTTGGGGTTCATTTCCACCCCTCCAGTCTTTCTTCTGATTGAAGTTTTGCAACTTCTGTTTCTGGCAATAAAGAATATTGCCTTTCTGGAAATACTTGGGCTTTTCCCCTTGCATCGTCATGGGCTTATTATAGCTCTTTTTAATATACGAGTTAACCTTAGTCTTAGGAGATTTTCCTCCGGGGTTATGACCTAACTTCATTAAAAGACTTATTGCCTTCTGTGCGGTTTCCATCCGCTGCACCTCCTCAAGGACCTCTTCTATCATTGAGTGTTTAGTGGATATTCCATGCACTTCAAATATCATTTTCACAATTGAGTGGGGTAACCCATGTATATATTTCTGTTTGAATGAATAATTGTCGGGTGGTTGAACCATCCAATACACCTGACGATGTAAGTTGTTATAATACGCAAGAGCTCCTTTTTCCAGGTCAAACCTTGTCCAATCGTATTGATCAGCGGTGTTCTGAGCGGACGCCTCATGGACAAATTGTTTGAATAATCCACATATGAGGTCTTCAAATGACCAGTAATCAATCCTTTGTTCTGGGGATTCAATCTCCTGATTATACCACTTGGAGGCTATTCCCTCCAGAAATAATCCAGCATAGAGGACTCGATCCTTGTCCCGGTCTGGTCCGGTTATTTTAAAAGTACAAAAGTACTTCAGTAACTGGCTAACCCAGTCATCGAACTTCTCGAGGTCATCTTGACCTCTGTATTTACTAGGTTTTGGTAGGTTCATTGCCTTTATCTCGGGCCCCAATAGGCCCATCGGTTGACCAACCTGCTTTTCTATGCAGCACATATATCTGCACTGCATATGATCTCGGTACCTAGTATTTCCCAGGGTATATCCCCTCAGATAATTCCTTCATGGGGGATTACCCCCTTGGTCCTCACCCTGATCCTCATCGGGATCTTTGTCAGGATCATTGTCATTAGGATCCCCTCCTGGAGGATCTCCTCTCGGAGGTCCTCCTCCAGGAGGGCCTCTTCTGGGAGGGCCCCTACCAGGGGGTTCATTTCCTCTTGGTCTTCTCTCTAGAGGTGGACCTCTCCTGTTTCCCTGATGACGGGGTCTTTGCACTATTTCGTTGTCACTGCTCTCATCATCAGGGGGTCCTCCATCATCCTGATGTACCACAACAGGGATTTCTTCCCCAGGGGCATTTGCCCTATTCCTCACCATCTGTTGGAGGATGGTGGCTCCACACCTTGACCCATACATGTGGCGAATGATATCCAAGTCTTGTCCAGATAGATAATCTGGGCGATTGGGCATATCTGGGGCTAATCCCCTCTGGCAACATTTTTTGCCTTTATCCATAACCTTTGAGGGGCCTTCTCCCTCCAGTTCTTGTTTTATCATTGTATCAACACCTAGGCTCCCAGCCTGGCTGGTCAATCCATTATCGGTCTCCCTCGCAAGGGCAGCCATTAGACGTTCAACCTTTAGGGCCTAGTGATGGCTGGGTTCTACCCTGTGATTGTGGAAATCAGAGGGCCCTTGCCTGTATTCAATCCATTGATTTTGTAGGTTTTCAAGGAACTCATTTACCGTCGCTAATGCGACTTTGGGATTCATGGGGACCTGTGGATCTCTCCACATAGGAGCTGTTGCCTCCATATAAACTTGTGCTAAGGGACTTTCGTTCCTTGCGAATGGGTCATGTTTGATCGTGAGTCTAGTAGACTCAACATCGGAGTGCTGTGGGGTTAATGGACTCATTATGGTCCTGGATCCAGTATCCGTTGTACCCCATACAACTCCTTCGATGGCGCTCATTGAAGGTGGGTTCAGGAGATCTCCCAAGCCCTGTTCACCTTAGGCACCGCTTCTCGGAACTTTTAGACCCCATTTAGGGGGGATTCCTTGTCAAAGTGAAAGTGACCAAATAGGCCTAGAATCTGCATTGGCAATCCACGTTTGGATCTATTGCTAGCTTGATCCAGCCACCGCCTCACCTCGGGCTTCATACAACCATTTAGGGAGCGCTTCTGGAGGCTCTGCAAACTGTCCTCATGGCAACCATGCGTTCTAAGATTGTATAGCAGAGGTCAAGGCAGTGGTCCCTCGCCATTTCTTTCTCACTATGGCCCCCCAGTTGGGATCGCGGGCAGCCCTACCCAGTACCTCCAAAGGTCTTGGACAACACTTCAGTTCACCTTGTAAAGCCAGCAACACCAAAAATCTCAGCAGTTCATCTCTCTCCCTGGCCGAAACAACAAACGCCAATGACTCCTCGACCACCTTGAAAGTCTACTAAACCATCAGCAGACCCCATCTCTGAGTCGTGCTGAATCCGGTCCCTCCCAATCTCAGCTGCATGATGAGGCTCCAACGGACGTAGATGCGCTGCCAGATTTTCAATCTGCTGCTGATGAATCTGTGCAACACAATATCCCAGATGATAATTATTTCCAGGAAACTGAGACCAATCCAATATCTGCAGCCAAGACTTCACACCGTTCACACAACTGGAAGAATGTTATCCCTACCTTGGTCGAGCCATTCCTACAATACATTACCCAGACACTCGATACACCTATCCCTCCACCTAGCCTCACTATCTCTCTCTGTATGCAAGGATGCGCACCCAAGAAGACTGCGCTGATATGCCTTTATCTTGACCATACGTATATTTCTTTATGCCCAAGCCATCTCTTTGATGCAAGCATTAGATTTTTCCTCTGTGACTGTGCATTCATGCATGTGTGCCTCCCTTGCTCAAATCCTCCTTGTTATGGCCTCAAGGGATTGAGCCTAAAACACTGGCCAGACTAACTTATGGGCGCACACCAGAACCAAGCGAGGAATGATGAGAGACGAGATGGATGGATAGCCAAGTACCAGGTCGAAGCTGTTAGAGCTCCAATGATCCCACAAGGAAGAGATGTTGCTCAACCCGCTAGTAAGACCTGAAAGCCAACAACGAAGTGGATTAGACTGGAGATTCCAGTCGCATAGTGTCTACTTTATATATGATACAGGGATGTGCACAGACCATGCTTGGCGTGGAAATAATTACTAAGATGCTGAGTAACATGGGAGGAAAGATGAGTAATAAAAAGCAACATGTGAGAGAAGAGCGGAAATTAATAACACGTGTTGGTGATGTCATGGGTCTAGACCTGATCACATGTGTGTTCCCACGGTCACATGCATGCATCGAGAAGAAAGTGAAGATAAGTGTGAAGTGTTTGTGTTAAGTTATGAAAATGAAAAATAAGATATATATTATTACACTCCTGCACCACAGGCTTTTTCCTATAGCACCATTGCAGCCACAGATGGCGGTCTCTGTTGAGCTACTTTCTTTCTATCGTGCACTGTTTGAACGATCCTGCGATGCCATCAACGCGTTAGCATCTGCACTCAACTCCCACTACATCCATCAAGGCTTCTGTATTTCAGGCCGGGGAGTATGTATATTAATATGCAACTTAGGATTAGTATTAATACATTTCCAGGGCAAGACCATTCAAGAGCCCTTTCATCGCAGTCTTGGACATGCCATTCAATGGTTTGATGTTCTGCAAGTTGAAGTTGAACGTCACATTGAGGCAACACTCGCAAACTACCGCATGTGCATCTCCCAGGCGCAGTTGCTGGACGACCAACAAGCTGATCACCCTAGTGATGCCCCATCTGCCTATGAACCAACAGACCCTATCTCATCACATTCCTGCTCATCACTTCTCGTCCAGCATTGCCCCGCATGCTTTGGGGGCAACACCTATGGGCCCACTTGCAGATGGTGCAGACATTCATGTTGCTACCGACAGGAATTTTCATCATCATCACAGGCGGTCTGCTAGTGACTGCCCGATCTTCTACGAGCCCATCTATTTTCTTTCGAAAGCACAGGTCAATGCAGTGGAGCAACGTATTACTAAGGCATGCAAGCATCCTGCCTGCACGCATAATACTCAGGTACCAGATGCAGCTGTTGATCAATGTGAATCGTTATACAAAGCTGCCGATGGTAAAAAGCAAAAGACAGCAATGGATAACTTCGATGATACAGGAGTGATGGCTCTCATATGTCATCATGACATCCCACTCTTCTTTGCTAACATAGATACACCTGGAGAGCAGCAGAAGTACAGCATTGCGCTGATTGAACATTTCTTTTCACTTCTCCCACACAAAGCCACCATCACCATTTTCTATGATGTAGGGTGCGTCACTGATTGTTCACTGCAACAAGTATGTCAGTCGTGTGCCTGTGCCTGTAACCTGACTGATCCTCATCTATAGTATGATATACTCGACAACAATATCGTGTCATGGCTATGATTCACCACCACAGCAATGCACACCTATGGGCATGAGTGGGCCTGCCAGCTTGTATACAATCCCTGCATAGCCAAAGGTCTTGGCTTGTTGGATGGCGAGGGGGCGGAATGCCTCTGGTCATGCCTCATCAAACTCATAGGCATAGAATGTGCATCTTCGGTATGTGCATCTAGGCATTGAGTTTAATTTCTGTGCAGTAACCACTCGCAGCGGCAGTGCCGCATCTGGCTTCTTGATCGTCAGGCGTCCGCCATTGGTCTTGACCTGCAGAAAGAGCTAGGTGCCTGGCTCAAACGCCATATGAAGAAGGGAGTCGGAGAACAGGGTGATGCCGCCCAGGATGTGCTTGATAGCTGTGACACATTGATCCCCAACCTACGGGATCAATGGACGGCTCAATGGGCAGCTCAACTCTCTGTATGAGCTCGTACATTTCACCACTCTGTGTTTGACACTATGCTTAGAGTATTTTAGATGCGCCTGTACAACTGAAAAAAGAACTTGATAGTGTTCTTGTATTACAAGCAGACTTAGATGCATCCGAGCGTGTGCTGCAAACCGTGCGCACCACGATCGAGAAAGATGGGACCCCCAGAGACACGCTCAGTGCTCTCGACAGCATGGAACATAGCCATAACTGTCTCCTTGAGAAGATTGAAACCCTCTATGCTTCTTTGAATATTCAAGACCAATTTCCACAGTTAGAAGGCGTGCCTCTGGAATTCGTATGGACTCTACTCATGGCTCGTGACCTCAAGATCAATATTCGTAAAAGGGCAATTGGAAGCTTTTTTGAGTGGGACAAGCTTGATCAGGCAGTTGGTGGAAGAGACCAGGCATTAGGTACGTATTCAAATCTCAGCCTACCCCTCAATTTTGAATGTGTTCCCAGGTACGAAATTGCACCAACAAACTTGGAAGGTGATAGTGAAACGGCAGCCTGCCCTTATGTCTGCCATCAAAAAATTCAACAAGTACTGTGAGCAACTGGCTGAATTATATGATCCGACATATGCAATCCCATTGCCCACACCACTCCCTACCAAACTTGCTGAACTACATAGTGACCAGACATTACTTCAGGATGTATGGATATCGCCTGCGGCAGGCGAGATACCTCAGTGGTTGGAAGACACGGATGTGTGTGGTGGCATCCGTGCAATGCTAAAACATGACCATTGCCGTGAAAAACAATGCCACCTTGGCATAGAAGCAAACAACATGTGCTGCTGGTTTGGTCTCGAATTGTTCGCTGTCGAGGTTGCATTACAGCAACCGGAAAGTAAGTCATTTCATCCTAAATTGTAGCATAATGTACTCTACTGAGGTCTCCTCCAGATTTGCTTTTATGTACAGTGCTGCAACACCGCCGTGAAGAGGTACTGGAGCTGCAAGAGCACTGGCCCACTCCCCTTGTCTCCTCAGTATGCTACGCGACTCAAGCAAAGGAAGCAGTTCAACTTGCTGGGCTGCTCACGGGTGCATTGTCCAAAGGTGCTGAACTACACTGGCTTCCACCCATTACATATTCCCTACCAACCATCGAAGATGTTGAGGACGATAATGGCATCAAAGAAGTGGATCCCATTGTAGAAATTCCACAGCAGCCTGAACAGGTGCTGCTCGATGACATCCTGGATGATGGAGATTACAAGGACGAAGAGGACATTAATGGAGACAATGGGGCGACACTGACGGTGAAACTTCAGTGGAACCCCCCTCACGTAAGTGATGTTTTCCCCGTCTAGCTATTTGCTACACTCCCCCCAGAACCTCACTGTCAATGAGATTGATATCTCAAGCAATTTACTTGCAGTCAAGGGTGATATTATAGAACGAGTCCACCCTCCCACCAATGGTTTCCCTATGCTCGTATTTGAACCCAGAGCGATCGAATTCTAGGTTGCCAGAGTGCTTGACTTAACGACATGTGCCTCAACGGATGCACCGTGCTTCTTTATTCACATTATCTTTCGCCTCATTCCCATAACATTGCTATATTTACCACTCACGACCTTCCTCATATTTGATATAATGCAGATGACAATGTTCTTTGGCGGAATATGTCATGGATCAAGTATTGGGAAAAATCTCTCTGGATTTTACCCATCCACCGTCCCTCGTCATGTGGCCATTGGGTCCTGTGCACCATTGATCTCTACTCGCGCCGTCTTCTGCTATTTGACAGCCTTGCCGAGCAGTGCCCTTGGAAGAATGACCTTTGGATAAGCCTTCAAATCAAACTGAGATATAGCTTACGCATTACATTCTAGGATGTTACGAAACTTGTCACACGTCTCTCGAAGTTTGCCTCACTGAGGCTCCATGCTCTGCACAGAGATGTGGAAGAATGGACAGCAGTGCCTACCTCAGTATGTCAGTGTGGCCATGCGCTCGCCTTCCAGATTATTGATACACATCTAGATCATTCCTATGCAAACTAACGACATCGACTGTGGCTTATGGGTGCTCGCACAGATCGCCATGGTACTAAGGGGGCATGATATTACTGCCCTGAAGGAATCTGACATGAATGCCTTCCGGCTTTATCTTTGTATGCTTGTTCTCCAAATTTCAGTAGTGTAGATGTCATCACTCCTAATACATCTCATATACATTCATTCCGTGTGTGAGCCTGACATGCCGTCAATAATGTACATATACACGGCAACATCCCTCCATTGAGAATCTGTGACCCATAAGGGATAATGGACGAGCAGGGACATCTGCCCAAAATGTCAACTATACTTCTTCAAGCCAAGCTTATGACCGCGTGGTCTGATCAGATAAAAGTCAAGGGATGCTGTCATATATTGTCCCTCTGACCTCCTCCAACCATCTCTGTTCATCCTCCGGCACATTCTCACCCAGGACTCCAACTCTGACCTCCGGACTTCTCCTCTCGTATTTAGTTCTGTTTATGTACTAGTCTCGCTTTGTAGATACCTCCGACTCTGTGCTCGCATAGAAGCACAGCTCTGGCTCCTCTCCTCTCTGATTCCTGTATTACTCATTTACTTAGCAATCTGCTCCACTCCGATTACTAATACTTATGACTCCCATAGTATATAAGACTTCCGAACAACTCCTGTACCTACTCCAGTTCTGATATCGACTTAGACTCAGACTCCCCCTCCTGAGCATCTCCTGTTTAATCCTTTCCACTCCAAAATACGAGACACTGAAAGATCAACAAGGGCACACCACATAAGGTGAAGCTGAACGTCTCAAACCCTCCGAACTCCAGAACATCAGAGTTGCACATCAAAGTTCTGGCCTGGTCCTAACAGATGCTATCAGAGGCCAGCTTGGACATTACCTTGCATTCAAGATCCAACATTTCCATGAGCAGTACTGATCGTAGTCGTACTGTGTGGCTAGTCATTGGTGGGAATGATCCTGGCATTTATCAAATGTGGTGAGTAGCGTGCCAGTAGCCCCTGATGTGAGATGTTCAGTCATTCATCTGACAATCATTTGTAGTCCTATTATTCCCTGTGGACGCTCCACTATGCCACTCCCGATTGTGATTGAATGTTTGTTGACAGATGAAGCCGCATCCCTTCAGTGCGTATTGCACCCTTTGGTCCAACCCCTGCCAGCCGAACCAAGCACACAGGATGTACTGGGTGCTTTCGGCTGCACACCTGCTGTCAAGACTTTCTTTAGTGGGAAAGCTTTTAGTTTTTACCCTGTAGCCATAGGGGCCCCTGCTGGCATTCATCGGTCGAGGTAAGTAGGAACTTATCTCAAGTATGTTGCACCACTGACAAAGCATGACATTGCAGGCAAGGGGCTATCAATTTGAAGGGGTCATTTACTCACCATCGGTGGATGCACACAATGGATTTTTAGGAAGCTCTCTCATTCATGATCGCTAAGGGCATTGAGCAGCGCATGCCACTGCTGGCAAGTGCTCATGACCAAGATTATGGTAAGTCTGTTCCGTCAAGCTCAAATCTAGCCATCGCACTTCAACATGGCGATAAGCTCCTAAATATGCAGATCCCGACTCTATTGATTTATTGGGGGATGCACTCGCAAACCGCCTCTGAGTTGACTCACCACCTCCGATGACATCAGTCGGGGATTTGCTTGCAAACTGCCTCCAAGTTGGCTCACCACCTCCGATGCCATCGATCGTGAGATCACCTTCCAGCTCCAGCTCTGTGTCATGCACAACCACTGGCACAACCACAGGTATGTCATAACTTCATTTCTAACATTTCAGCCATACTGACATGGTGTCACCGTTCAGGAGTTTTGTTGTCTCCGATCTGTTCGCAGCAAAGCTCACAACCCACCACCCAATTACCTATCATCTACACTCATGTTCGGACGTTATGGGAAATTATCGAGAGTTGCTATCACAACACTGCCCCATCACAAGGTACAGAAACATGGGCACATTTACTTGGTGATTGCGCTGCCCGCTATCTTGTTGCTCATGGCTATATGCAGCTGGACATTGACTTAATCATCAAGGCTTGACGTGAGGCTACATCTGATACAGAATTTACCTTACACCTTGCTGGGTTGGGAATGGCATTGACAGAGGCAAGCTATTTGTGGGATCTGATCAGTGCATAACCAAAGAACTATGTTGTAAATAGGTATTTCAAACTGTCAGTTTACCTTTGTAGCGCCTTCTTGAGTGCTTGCTTACCTCATCATGGCATTGAACAGATTACTTCACGCGGAGTCCATGCTGTATGTACTAGCTATGCTGCAACCACACACCAACTTGAAGGCATTTCATTGGTAGGTCCTGCTACTCCCTTGTTCTCCTGGTCATAATTTGGTAGACACATAAGCTTGGGATAGATTTCTGGCAGTTTTGAACTGGGACCAGAGGGTGAAAACTCAGTTAAACATGGGCCAGCTGGCAGTCACTGCCCCTGACCCTTGTACCACCCTCAAGCAACCATTCCTTCACTGCCGTCGGCATAAGTGCCAAAAAACACCGTGTTACCCACATCCACTAACAAATTCATCGGGATCTTCTTTCAAAGTTTGGTCTATGTCAGATCTTGAATGTTTGTGGATATATATCCTGTTCCCAGCCATGGAGTTGGCCGCGGCTTGTGTCCTCTCATCCTCACCGCTCTGCATAGGTTCTCACTTTACCAAGGTATGTCTTGTGCTCCTCTACCTCTGATTGCCATGCTGACTGTCTGCTGAAGATGTTGCAAAACAGTGACAGTTTTGCCACATATCCCCACCCTGACTCTTCGGGTGATCCAGGCAATTTCCTAGTCGGGGACACGAATGAGGAGCAAATTGGAGAAGGTTGTCGTCTGCCCTCTCCGCCGCCGTTCCTCACACCAACACGTTTCCGTACATCTGTCAAGGCAACTTCCCATGACTCCAGCTTGGTTTGTGAGGCTCAAGCTCAGTGCAGTCGCTTGCTTCATGAGGTTCCAACCCCAACTCCAATCGAAGGAGATCCTTTCATCATGCCACCTGCATCTCACAGTGCTGGTAATGAGACCGCCGTCCAGTGTGCAAGTCTTCTCTTTGCTTCTGACGATCCCGGGGGCCATTCATCATTCTTTCTCAGAGAGAAAGATGCCAGTGGTATGGTCTTTATTCTTGTTCATGAATGAATGTTGACTTATCTGCATCATTAGATGGGCAGCCCTCACCCTCCGTCATTGCCAAACGAGTAGAGCCACCAGTCGAATCTGATAAAAATAGGCCTTCTGTGTTGGGCAGGGCTACATCAAAAGACAAGGGCAAAGCGTGTGCTCCTGTCCCCCCAGCCAGTACATCAGAGACCACCTTGGTCTCTTACTTGTCCAGCTCACCCTCAAGTTTTGCTCACTCCCATTGCAGAAGTCCAGGACAATCTGCCAGTTCCTGGAACCTCAGATGAGGATACTCCACGCCAGGTCACAGGTGACCTTCCTAAAGTGTCGACACCAGACCATGCGGTGTGGCAACCGGATGTGGCCACAGATTTTGGAGACTTTGGAGCATCTTATGTTCCCGACCAACTGGACACTCCTTCCCCTCCAGAGAAGATTCTGAAACCTGTCCCACTCAAGATTTCTAATGACGACGCAATGGCAGAGGGAAGCATGCTGTTGTTCAACTTGGGCCGGCCTTCAACTGCAGTCGTTGAGGTTCTCGAAGAGGGTTTCCAGAAGATCAACGATTAGTTTAGCGAACTCACGGGTCAAGTCGGTATGCCATTTCAACAAGTCATTAGTTGCTTTACAAAGCAGTTCTCACGCTTGAACTCTGCCAACTACTGGAACCTTTATCAAAAATACTTGATGGTGAACAAAGCCCAGGAGTTGGCAAGGCTTGAGGAGAGTGAGCTTGTCAATGGCACCCCATGTAAGGAATTTTAATTCATGGCCTTCATAAGCCATCTCTGATCAGTCAATAGCATCAAGACTAGCACGGTGCTACCAGCTGTTTTGTGAGGCATATCCAGACACGTGGCCTGAAATTCTCACCACTTTCAACAAAGTCGAGGCCCTTGGTGAGGTGGACCAAGTGGTCATCCAACGACAGCAATTGTTTAACAAGCTGGCAAAGAACCTTAGACAATCGGTAGGTTCTATTTCTTTTGATGCTGTTACAACTCGTCCTAGCCCCTATCCTTTTTCGGTCTAACCCCTGTCTCACACCTGTGAGAACCGTCCATACACCTGTACCTCGCCCCTCGTCCTTGCCCCCCCTCGCCTAAGGAGACCGCCACTGCCCTTAACGTGAACTCCTTGCTTGGTCTTACGACTAGACACCACTCGGACCCTTCGTCATCCGCCCTCACCCCCACCCTGAGTTACCTCCCCTGTCCTACCCTCCGCCATAGATCCGTTCCCGTGCCTAACCAGGAACGCCCTTCTCCCCGTCACCTAAGACCTTCACCGGTCACATCTGGGGATCTTCCCCATCACCGTCATTTGTCCTCATATCTGCCCAGGATCTTCCCCTGGTACCCTCGTACGCTTTCTCCTTCTCTGTATTCACCTTGTTACCTTTCATTTACCTTACTGTTGGTGCTGTCGGCACACCCCTTGCCCTAATCATGCATCCTACCAATGTCATGCTGTAGTTCCCCCTTCGCCCCACTTACGTGGCCCCCACCCTCGCTCATTTCACGCTTGGCACTTTAGCTTGCGTGTCCTTTTGACAACCCTGCCCTATGCCCACACCCTTGGCCCACATTCGGGCTCCTCTTCATTCATATACTTATATACCGGACACCTTAGCATACTTATTCCCTATCTTCATCTTACCTGGTACCCCCCCTAGTACTGTGCACCTGGTATCACTCTAGTACCTTGCACCTGGTACCTCCCTTGTACCTTGTACCTATGGGTTTCCCTTAGCGTTGTAGCACTTATACCTCGCACCTCATCCAATGCCCATCCCGTTGATGATCTTCTACTGTTGTCTGGCGCCCCTGTCAGGACTCCCTCGACTAGAAGATCCTACCAGGTCTACATTGCCAGCTACCCGGTTGGAACGTAACAGATGCTATCCTCTGGAAATATCAGCGGTTTAACGGAAGTGCTTAGTTTGCGGCCATGGCCAAAGCGCACAGTTTTGAAGGAGTCTTCATTATGGCTGGAAGTGTCGTCAATCAGGATTGTGGGCTCAGCCAGGTCTTTGCCACCCCTGGCACAGAGGATGTAAGTGCCATTGTATTCTATACTATTTTGTTTTGACTCATCCTTGCTCATGTCTCTTTTCAGTTCTTCGCAGACCGCTGCCGCGCTGATAGTAATGAAATTATCGGGCACTTTAAGGTGCATGTCTAGTAAGTAAATGTTATTAGTCTACTAGTCTGGGATCCTAACAGTGAAATTTGTTGTAGTAATAAAACCTTGCTCACAAATGTGGCAGTGGCATTTGAGACCCAAAATGATGAACAAGGGGAAGGAACATCTTCCAAGAAGGAGGGGGAGGAGAACAAAGACGTTGATCTGAATGAACGTGAGGACCATGCACGCGTTCGCAAGGCACTTGTCAGCATGCTTGGTAAGTTCCCTCACTTATAAGCTAGTACTATAGGAAACTAACTCTAACTATCATACAGTAAAAGTCAGATGTAAGTGGGTAGGCAGCAAGTTATTTCCCTGGAAAAACCTGCCTGGAAAGCTTGTGAAGAGCAGGGTGGTATGCTATAACTACCCCGACAATGTTCTATTTCCTGGCGAGGAGCAGCAGTCGCATTCAAAGGGCGGTTTGAAGGGCATCTCCGACCTTACACTATCCGAATGCTCTACTCTTATAGCAGCGCTGAGTGATACATCCAAGAATAGATTGTATTTCAAAGAAGCTTCATCGAAATCAAAAGGTAAGTCTCATGAAATTTTTTTGCTGATTAGATTTTAATTTGATTCACAGTTGACATCATGACATTTCAGGCACCTGTGATTATTGGTGCTGCGCCTGCTTACAACTCTTGTCACTCCCATGCAAAGCTGATGTTCGGAGACCTCAAGGTCAATTGTAAAGGCATTCCTCATAAGGAAAATCTTGTCGCCACTCGCATCAAGAAGAAAGGAAAGCCATCACGCACTATCAAAACCATTTCCATCCCCAGCTCAGATGACGGCCCTAGTGAGGCTGTCAAGCAGCACACCGTTGAAATCATTTCCATTCCTGACTCAGATGTTGGCTCCAATAGGGTCGCCAAGCAGCACACCAAGGATCGCACCTCACCTGCTCCCCCTGCCCACAAAGTGGATGAGTCCAATCTTGCAGAGAAAAAGAGTACAAGCAAGCAGCTGCAAGTTGTTATCACGCATCCCCATCTTGTCAGATTTTCATCCAAGAGGAAGGTGGTCGATGATTCTGATCAAGAGCCTCAGGATCTTAGTTCACCATCGGGTTCGGAGTATGACCCAGAAGTTGTGGGAAATGCAGCGGAAAATAGTGTTGACAAAGAGGATGAAGTCGTTGACCTCCTGTCCAAATCACTCGAAAAAGAGGGCAAAGGCTCCCCACACACGTCCCAGAAGCATTCCATCTCAAAGGGAAAACGCAAAGCAACCCAAGGAGTACTGGTCCCCAGGAAACACGTCTGCACCATGTTGACATCAAAGCCTTTCATCAAGTTTTCTAATGAAGAAGCCGAAGAACCTGGTCAAGATCCAATGAAGGCCAAATGTTCACCTGCAGGGATGCCAAAAGCTCGCACAGTCCGATTCAACACTTCTCCCCAGCCAGCTGTTCCACAGACCGAAGAGTCCAGCAAGATGGTCTCTGAGACTTCAGAGGACCCTCTCAATGTTGCCCATCCTGACCTAGCTACCAAGGTTACTGCCCCCACAATGAGTGCAGCCAGCCACCCTCCTACCTTGCCATTGGCTACCATCGTCAATCCCACTGCTCCAGATTCCACCTCTGCGGCACCTCTACCCACATGCTTCCATCCTCCGAGCCCCAATCTGATCTGACTGCAACTTCGCAGGTTCAACATGAGCGACCCAGGCCATGTATTATTACAAAGGCAAACCTACCCCACGATGCAAACAACAATCCTGATGACGCCTTCAGTCTCTGCAAGAGAAATCAGCATAATGCACCTGCAGTGGTGGATACCAGGGTGTCCTCAGCACTATCAGTGAATCTGCTAGCTGCGGAGGAGGGCCGTGCAACCAGTACTGATCGACACTCGGGGCATAATGGCTTAGATGTGCAATTGCCCTCTGGAGCACGAGACCAACCAGCAGTTCCTTATCATGTCCCCACTTACGAAAACAATCCCCAAGCCCCACAGTATCCCCCCCAACGAGACCCAGCAATTTGTTTGCCTGGGACAGGCGCACCAGTTGGGGGAGCGTGCGATATGCTTCACCCACAGCAAGACAGGACGCTTGCTGGCTATAATGAGCACATGCTCATGAATGCTGGATGGTATGGCCCACGCTTTCATCCTGTTACGGTTTGACCAGGGGGTGGGTGACCGTAGACCCAAAGGTGGTAGCAAGCTGAGGACACAGGAGGAAGGGTTCAAGGTTGCCTATAGGCGAGGATGCAGGTGAGGGTGAGGATCGAAGGTCCGAAGCCCTAGTCGACTCAGGTCTAAAGCCTTGTTGTCGAGTACAAAGGGGTGCGAAGGGCACAGCCGGTCCAGTGACAGGTGAGAGCAAATCGTGCAAAGGTGAGCTTGTTAAGAGTATATTTGGGAAGCTAAGCTGGGGTAAATCCATACTAGCTAGCGGTTTAAGTAATGTACCCTACTGCGCACAGACCAAGTCAGAAAGGGTAAGTATAGGACAAGGGGGAATGCACATGGTGTCCGAGCAGGGGTACTACAGCAAGGGCACGGAACGGAGGGAAACGGGGGCAGTACTCGGAGATGAAAAGGCGGAAATGAAAGGGGCGCTGCCCAGGGCAGAAGGGAAGGGTTCTGAAAAGAACCTGGGCTAGGCTGTGTAAGTTTAGAGTTTAAGACAAAAGACACTGACAAAGATTGGTGATGAGTCACGGTATGATGAGTCACAGTGTAGCGGGTCGAAGGAGATGGCATGGTTGAGAAGAACGTACCGTAGAGCAAGGAAAAGAGTAGTCATACAAATGGATTGTAACATTACCCCCCTGTTATCCTGTTAGCCACTGGCGAACAGATCTTTAATAGAGGTTGGCCGACCTGTGATAGGGGGACCCAGTGATGTTGCCCCAGGCGATGTCGTCGTAGACATCGTCGTTATTGTCATATAGGGGGGTGCGGGGGCGCGGGGGTGTGGGTGCGGGACGTCGAGGGGGTGCAGGGGTGGGCCGACGACAAGGGCGAGTGGAGGTGTGACAAGGTGGTGGTACTGGGCGAGGTGGGTTGGAAGCGGACAAGGAGGAGGTGGTATGGCGCGAGGATGAAGATGTTGACAAAGTCAACGGAGGGGGGTTAACAAGTCGGCGAACTGCGCAGCGGGAACCGAGGTGGCCGGGGGCCCAGCGAAGGCAGTTAGGGCATTGATAGAACTGACATTCGGGGCGAATATGTCCGAGACGGTGACATTCGTAACAGGTTTCGGCGTACCAAGGGTGTGATGGGAGTAGGGGTTGGCATCCTTCGTGTCTGGTCCAGTGGGCCTCCACTCATTCAATGAGACAGATCTCGTCGTCGTTTAGTGGTGAGGAGGGCACAGAGGGGGTAAATGAAGAAAGGGTAGAAAAGGTGGCAAGTTCGAAAAGGTAATGGTTGATTTCTTTCAGGAACTCAAGCATGCCTAATTGGAACATAGCGGAGACGAGATGTCCTTCCAGCTCTTCGGAGATCTGTTCTACTTGTAGCTCCATAAGGGCTACATGGGCGCTGGAGGTGGTGGTGGTTCGCGAGGTGAGGAGGGCAAGGCGAGAGTACTGAAGGTAAGCCTTATAGAGGCCCCAGAGGGGGGAGCATAGATCGAGGTGAGACGACACAGCGATGATAAGGTTGGAGTTTCAAAGGAAGGTGTGTAGCTGGCGAAGTTCCTCCCCACTGGAGAGGTCCTCTCGCAGGCGGTGGGCGAAAATGGGGAGATCTACCGATGTGATGGTCAGGGGGACAGCAGGTCCCTCAAGACCAGAAAGACTTGGGTGCTGAGGGGGAGGAGAAGGAGCCCCCCAGCCAGGAGTAGCGATGCGTGACGAAGGCAGGGAGATGTCGTCGACAATGGGTATAGGATCGTAAAGAGTAGAACTAGGAGTAGGCAAAACGATTGATGATGGGGTGACGGAGGAGATGGAGGACAGGGTGATGGAGGACGGGAGGGTGGCAGGGTAATAGTCATCAGAGGGGACATCGGAGCAGGGCATAGTTGGTGGGGATGGGTGGAGGTACTAAGGACGAGAGCAAGGGCTGGAGGTAAAGTGTCTTGGGTGCCGTTTCTTATAATCGAGGAGGGCGGCTTTCGAATGTTTGAGATCGCGCTCAGGCACCCAGGAGTCTTCCTCCGCAGTGTACCCTTTCCATCATATCAAATATGAGCGGGAGCAGGTGGGGCCTCGGTGTTTGAGAATTCTCTCGATTTCATACTCCTCTTCGCCGTCTACAAGGTCCGGCGGTGGAGTGGGGAAGTTGGGGCCGTGCACGGGGTTTTCCTTGTATGGGGTTAGCAGAGAGGCATGGAATACGGGGTGTATCTTCTAGGTAGGGGGAATGCAGAGGCGGTAGACGATAGGGGAGAGGACTTCGGTAATGACGAAGGGTCCTTCCCGTTTAGGTGCAAATTTGGGGTTGACGACCGATCGTTTCAAATTGCGGGCTTCGAGCCAAACTTTATCTCCCTTTTTGAAAGGTTTAAACTTCCTCCAGTTGTGTGATGTCATTACTTGGCATGCGAGTTCATGGGCTGCGAGGGCCTCGTCGCGGGCAGCTGTCAAGTTCTTGATGTGGGAGGCGACTGCAGGTAGGGCGGTTTCGGAGATGACCAAGGGTAGGGCACGGGGTTCATAGCCCATCATGAGGTAGAATGGAGATTGGTTGGTGATGGAATGGGGGCAGTGGTTGTGGGCGAATTCGGCATTGGCAATCGAGTCAGCCCAGGTAGTAGGGTGCACTCCACAAAAGATCCGGAGGTAGGTCTCGACTTCTTGGTTGACACGTTTGGTTTCCCCATCGGTTTGAGGGTGATAGGCGGTGGAGAGGGCAAGGTCATAGTTAAGGAGTTTTCCGAGTTCTTTGGCAAATGCCAAGGCAAACTGAGGTCCCTGATCAGAGATGACTTTGTCAAAGAGGCCGAAGCGTTTGTAAACTGAGAGGAAGAAGAGGATGGTGATGCCTTCCGCAGTCACGGTTTTGTTGGTGGGGCAGAGAATGACTCCCTTAGTAAGCCCATGGTCGACCACGACCAGGAGAGAATCAAAGCTGCCGGACAGGGGGAGGTCAGTGATGAGGTCGCAAGAGACTTGCTGAAAGGGGCGGGTGCAGGTCGAGCGGATGGGAGTAAGCGGGGGCACGGTGGGGTGTGTGTTGGATTTGTTTTGTTGACAGGTGGTGCAGCCTTCAACATAGTGGCAAACGTAGGAGGCAAGGCTGGGCCACCAGAAGTCAGAGGCAACAAGTTGTCAAGTTTTAAGGTAGCCAGGATGGCCGGTGAAGGTATGGTCGTGGCATTGTTGGAGAATGGAATGACGAAGGGAGGAGTTGGCAGGAATGTAGATGCAACCGTTATAAGTGAGGACGCCGCTGAGTAACTGCCAGGGGGAGGTGCGGGAGTGAAGAAAGGCTGGGGTGTCAGGGGAGAGGAATTGGAGTGCCTGAAGGGCACAGGGGTTGTCCACCGAGGCGGATTTAATTTGGTCAGAGAGGGTGACGTCAATTAGGCGGACAAAGAATGAGGGTGGGAGGAGGGTGACACCCTTGTTGTCGGTGGTGGTGGGAAGGTGATCAGGCCGGCGAGAGAGAGCGTCAGGCCCTGCGAGGTGGGAGCCCGGGACGTGGACAATTTTAAGATTGAAGTCTGCGAGGTCGAGGAGCCAGCGCGCCTGCTGACGGTTAAGGGTCTGGGGGAAACGGAAGTAGGTGAGATTCTTGTGGTCGGTGAAGACCTGGACTGGGAAAGGAGAGCCATGAAGGTAGTGGCGCCAGGCTTTAAGGGCACAAATGACAGCGAGGAGCTCTCGGTCATAGATATCATAGTTGCATTCGGCCAGAACGAATGACTGAGAGAGGTAGGAGCAAGGGTGCCAATCGCCATTCGAGTTGGTTTGGAGGAAAATGGCTCCAGAGGCATATTTCGAGGCATCGGTGGCAATGGCAAATGGAGTGGACAAGTCGGGGAGGTGGAGGACGGGTTGTTTGAGGAAGAGTTGTTTAAGCTGTTGGAAAGCCTTTTGGCAGGAGGGGGACCAATCCCATTCAGCGGTTTTCTTGGTGAGGTCGATGAGGGGGCGGGCGACAGTGGAGTATTGCGGGATGAAGTGGCGGTAGAAGTTGGCGAAGCCGAGGAAAGAGTGGACCCCTTTGACATTGGTGGGTTGGGGCCACGCCGAGATGCCTTCAAGTTTAACTGGGTCCATGGCGATCTGGTCAGGCTTGACAATTATGCCAAGGTATTCGACTTCTTCAGCGGCAAAGGTGCACTTTTTGAGTTTCAAGTGGAGGTCCAGCTTCATCATTCGCTGGAGGACGCGCTTGGTACACTCTTCGTGTGTCTTAGCATCGGGGGAGAAGATGAGAAGGTCGTCCATATAGATGATGAGCCATCCTTCGGTGATCATGTCGGAAAAGGAGTCATTCATGAACCATTGGAAGGTGGCAGGGGAGTTGGTCATGCCAAAGAACACGACTGTTGGTTCAAAGAGGCCCTTGTGGGTAATGAAGGCCCCTTTCCACTGGTGTCCGTCTTTAATTCGGACATTGTTGTACCCCCATCGTACATCGAACTTGGTATAGAGCCGAGAGCTGCGGAGTTTATCAACGAGGTTGGATATTAATGGAAGGGGATAGGCATCGCGGATCATGTGCTCATTTAGGTACCAGTAGTCTTGGCAGGGGCGAAGAGAACCGTCTTTCTTCTTTACGAAGAAGAAGGGGGACGCCTGGGGTGAGTTTGAGGGGCGGATCTTCCCGGTTTTAAGGTTCTCGTCTAGAAAGGCCTCTGCCGCGAGTCATTCCTCGGGGGCGAGAGGGTAAGCCTTAGCGATCTTGGGGACGAAAGACTCGTCAAGGTTGATCTCATGGTCATAGGGGCGAGATGGCGGCATAGCGGTTGCTTCTTCGTCAAAGACGGCTGCAAATTGGGAGTATTCTGGGGGAAGGGTGACGGGTTTCTTTGCAGCTTCAGCTGCAATGGCGAGGTTGGTTGCCGTGGTTAACTTTCGGACAAGGAGGGAGTCTCGAGAGATAAAATGAGAGCCACATTTGAGGATGCGGTTAACAGCATATTCAGTGTAGGTGGCCTTGATCCACTCGTTTTCGGGGAGGTAGTCGAGGTAAGAATAGAGGTGAGAATCCTCAGAGGGTGTGGTGTGAATGTGTCCTCGGAGATGAGGGGTTTCAGGTCGGTGAAACTTAGAGTCATGGTGGTGGGTGTCAGTTACTTGGGCGAGGAACAGTTCCTCAGACTGGTCGATGGTTTCATCAAGCCGGATGCTGGGGGTAGCCCAGTCGATGGTCGGGTTGGCAGAGCGGAGCCAGGGGAGACCGAGGATGAGGTTTTCGTGCCCACAATTCATAACATGGAAGGTTACTCGTTGGGCGATTCCTTCAATATTGATGAAGAGGTCAGCTGTGAATTTAATCACTCCATCCTTGTTGTAAGAGGCATCGACGTTGCGGACAAGGATGGGTTCTTTGAGACGTCGGATGGGGAGGTGGTGTTTGTGGACAAAGTCCCAGTCGATGCAGGAGATATCTGCACCACTGTCGATAAGGGCTCGGGTGTTGACGGCTTTCAGGGTGTGCGAAGGTACGATTACTTGAACAGAGATCTGCATTTTCTTTGAAATATCTCGTACTAGTACAGAGGCACAAGAGGAAGTAGGGGAAGAAGGCGTCGAAGCTGCTTCCCCATTTAAAAACCCAAGGAGGTGTAGTGGACCCGACGTACGGTCGGGGCGTCTTCTTCGTCTTCTTCACAGTCTATCAGATTTGGG
>QFEL01003958.1:0-16513 GCA_003316195.1 Neoboletus brunneissimus
GTCACATCTGGGGATCTCCCCCATCACCGTCATCTGTTCTTGCATCTGCCTAGTGTAATAATATATACCTTATTTTTCATTTTTTACACATAACACTTTTACATCACTTCACCTTCACTTCTTACCGATACATGCACGTGACCATGGGAACACACACGTGATCAGGTCTAGACCCATGACATCATCAGCACGTGTTATTAATTTCTGCTCTTCTCTCATGCGCTGCTTCTTTCTTACTCATCTCTCTCACCTTACTCATCACATTTGTAATACTTCCCATGCCAAGCATGGTCCATGCTCACTCATGTAACATATATAAGGTAGATACTTTGCGACTGGAATCCCCAGTCTAATCCACTTCATTGCTAGCTTTCAGGTCTTACTAGCGGGTTGAGCTGTGTCTCTTCCTTGTAGGATCATTGGGGCTCTAATAGCTTCTACTTGGCACTTGGCTACTTTCCATCCCGTCTCTCATCTTACCTCGCGAGTTCCTAGTGTGCGAACTATAAGTTGTCTGGCCAGTGTTGCAGACTCAATCCCTTGAGACCATAACACTTGGATTAGACTACTAGTACACTGCCTGGATCCTAGGGCCAAAGGACTTCTTTTTCAAACATTTCACTTCTTCTACCCCTGCCGCTTTTAGGGGACTGCCTAGGAAGCAGAGATTAGAACCAGTAGTTTAGTACCTTCATCGTCCCTCCCTTGAGGTGATACCCGTGCAGAGGTCAAGCTCTGTTTGTGAAGGTCAACGTAGCCCCCGCCATAGGGTTACGGCTGAGACTATCTCATTTTGTTAGTCCTCAAAGTAATTCGAGAGGTAGAGCGTCACTATCCAAAGTTACCTAGTTTATGTGTAGTTTTGTTCCTGGTCGCTGCGGCCCCCAGAGAACTTGTTACGAGACCTAGTGGAGAAGGAGATATTACCTCCGTAGTAGGAAATACTTTTTACGTCGCGTCGTTTGCAAAGTCCCCAGAGTCTGGTTGGAAGATACTAGACAGTAAGGACTCATCAAGATGGATCCCAATACCTTGGATGATTTGGTTAGAAGGATTGCTGATTTGAATTTAGAAAAAGAAAAGAACAATGTTACAAAAAGGGTAAAGGACCCCGGCACATGGGACAGGGATAGAAAGACTTTCCGCCTTTGGTGGGTCAAATTGCAGTTATGGGTCGAAGCCCAAGAATGGAAATCAAACAAGCTTCGCACCATCGCTGTACTTTCTCACCTAGAGGACAAGGCAGCCGGTTTCGCATAACTATCCCTTGAAATGTTTCTAGAAAACAAGGACAAACAAGAGCTTAACCCAGAGACATTAGTACCTAGGGGAAGGCTCGGGGAAAAGGCCTGGCCCAATTGGCTAGACGTTCAGGCCAGTATTAAAGCTTATTTCCAGATAGATGTTCTGGAACATGAGGCCTTAAAATGTCTCGAAGCTTTATGACAAAATGGGAAGTCAATTGACATCTTCCTCCAGGAGTACGAGATCCTGGTAAAAGAGGTGAACGTCGACAACCACCACTCCATCAGTCTGCTGAAGAAGGCAGTAGACTATAGAATCTATCAACAACAGGAGTTGAACGGTTCCGCCTCCAAGTTCCACGATCTCTTGGAACAATACAGGAAAGTCGGTCGATCTTTCGAACAAATGGCCATAGAGCGAGGACCTCCAACTCGTTCTTTCTTCCCACGTCCTCCTCCATGGCCAACGAGCCAATATTTTTATCCACCTCCATGGCCTAACAGCCAATCATCATCTACGCCTCAGGCTGGGCATAATCAGCACTTTACTCCGATGGGTATCCAACCCGGAAGAGGAGCACCAATGGACATTAGCGCCCAACAATCTTCCACCCCTCCTTCTCGTCCCGACAACCGTACTTGCTATGGGTGTCAACAGGTCGGCCACATTTGGCCAAATTGCCCGACCAACCCCAATCACCGAGCACCGTGCCCCCAAACTCGGCAGCAATACTTATGGGACTACAATTCAGGGACTTTCGTCCCAAATCCGTCATTATATTCTCCCCCGGCTGAAGCACAGGCAGCTCAGCACTATACAGGACGCCCTCTCCCACCTGTCCCAACCCCGACGATTGCCCAACAAGCGACGTCACAAGGAAGCTTTGTCTCAGCTGAGGCAGAGGCTTATTATAGGGATAAGTTCGAGGTAGAGGCAAGGCAGTGCGCAATGGACGCTTTAAAAAGGACAAAGTTCGTAAATGATGAGGGCATTTGCAAACAATCTTCTTCTTCTTCTGTTTTTCTTGGTAGTCATACACTGGGTTTGGACGATAACACTATGGACGAAAACACCCTAGTAGACTGCAATGATTCCGATTTCCCCACCTGTACACTAGATGACATATTTGCCACAATCAATTCACATTCCGTAAGGGTGGCTCCCATGAGCGCGGCGCCGGAATTAAAAAATAGCATGCTTGATTCCCTTGTACAGCAAGTCAAAAGTTCCTTTCAAATCCCTCAACAAATAACTATTAATAACACCACTCTTTCGCACGGCGGCGAACTCTCCCTAAACACTATCATCAAGGTTAAGAAGGAAGGTCAATGGCATAATCAACACGTTCAGGCTCTTCTTGATTCTGGTGCTTCTCACACTTTCATTGATGAACAATATATGATAAGACAAGGCATTCCATACTATAATATTCCTCGACCAATCACTGTGCACAATGCCGACGGCTCTCAAGGAGCAATAGGTCAGGTCACAAAAGGGGTCACACTTATTATTACAGTAGAAGGACATTCGGAGGTGATTGACGCCTACATCTCCAAACTAGGCACTCACCGCCTCATCATTGGCTATGATTGGCTATATCGCCACAACCCTGATGTGGACTGGGTCCACAAAACAATTTCTTTTCCCAGATGCACTACTTATTGTAAAATGATGGGGCATGGACCTATTGCGGTCTCTCCATCCACCCCATCAGAACACACTTCCATTCGTTTAATAGAAGAAGGACTAACCGAGAAGGTTCCAGAAACCTATCATGAGTTTTTAGATGTATTCTCAGAAAAGGAATCGGAACGCATGCCAGAACGAAAACCCTGGAATCATGCCATCGATCTAAAACCCGATTTCATACCAAAAAAGGGTCAGGTTATTTCTTTATCTGATCAGGAAATGGATGAAGTTTGCATGTTCATTGATAAAGAACTCAAAAAGGGTTACATAAGACCTTCAAAGTCACCCCAAACTGCACCTGTATTCTTTATTCCCAAAAAAGATGGTAAAAAATGATTAGTAATGGACTATAGATATTTAAATGAAGGCACTATTAAAAATGCCTACCCACTTCCTTTAATATCCACTCTGATCGACCGTCTTAAGGATGCAGATCTTTTTACCACGCTAGATCTTCAATGGAGATACAATAATGTACACATCAAAGAAGGCGATGAGTGGAAAGGGGCATTCGTTACCCCATTGGATCCTATGAACCAGTTGTAATGTATTTTGGGATGACCAACTCACCCCCCACCTTCCAGCAGATGATGAACATCATTTTTAATGATGAAATGACCCAAAGCTAATGCTTAGGCAAGTCAACAACCAACTAAGACTTGAGAAAAGTCGCTGATAGAGGGAACTCTTTGAGTGTAACAAGACCTTTGCAGGTAACTCCCAAGAGAACTAGACTGGGGTACAGTCATAGCCTCTTGGATCTTTATATACTAAATACTATTTGTACATGTGGATATCATATCTACGATATAGGGTTATCGGTAATTAAATACATGAGGTAGAAGCATGGATCATGGAATGGAAGAAGCGGAGATTAAATAGTCATGCAACACATGAGGTGTGGCAGAATGGAAGAGAAGCATGATGTGCACTGCATGGAGATGAACGTGAGAAATAATATAACCTACTATAGATATATGAAAGTCTAAATAGAAGTGTCAGTAATAAGTCTAAATGGAGATAGATCTTGATCGGGAGATCTATAGATATGAGGAATGAGTCATGTGACAATTAGTCATGTGATGAATGGAATAGGAGTCCGAGTGGTTATGATGTTATCTCCTGTGATATGATGAGTGATCGTTAGATAAAAGAAAGATAAGATAAGATCATGTGAATCTGATATCTAATCTGATAAGATAAAGAAAAATAATAAGTTGTAAAATAATAAGATAAGGTGAAAATAGGTATCATAGTTACTGGTCTGTAACAAATGATATGTATATGGTACTTGTAATCTATATTGACGACTGTATGATATTTACCAAAGGGAAAAGCCGTGAAGAACACGAGGACTTTGTAAAAGAAGTTCTTCATCAGCTCAGGGACAATGACCTTTATGTAAAACCAGAAAAATGTTTCTTTTCTCAGGAAAAAGTGGACTTTTTAGGAATAGTAGTATCTAAAGAGGGGGTCGAAATGCAGGAAAAGAAGGTCTCAGGAGTATTGGATTGGCCAACCCCCATGTGCCTGAAGCAACTGCAAGGCTTTCTCGGACTCTGTAATTATTATCAACGATTCATCGAAGGATTTGCCGAGATCGCATGCCTCCTAAATGATCTTACCAAGAAAGATACCCTGTTTACGTGGGGAGTGGCTCAAGAAACGGCATTTCAAACGCTAAAAGGAAAATTCTGAGAAGCACCACTCCTCGCTTACCCCGACCAAAACAAGGAAATGCGAGTTGAAACAGATGCCTCAGATATAGCCACCAGAGCAGTCCTCTCGGTGAAATGCGATGATGAACTATGGCATCCCTGTGCCTTCATATCACACTCCTTCGATAGTGCCGAAAGGAACTATCCTATTTACGACAAAGAACTCTTGGCAGTTATTAGGGCATTAGAAGAATGGAGGCACTACCTCATTGGTAGAGAACGTTTCAAGATTTGGACCGATCACAAGAATCTCAAATACTGGAAAAAACCTCAAACCTTATCTGGTCGCCAAGCTCAATGGCACACTCTCCTACAAGAGTTCAACTATCTATTCGTCTATAAACCTGGATCAAGTAATGGGCGAGCCAATGCCCTCTCACGAAAACCAGATCATGGGGACGCTGTACAAAACCATAATGAAAATATTACTGTATTACCACCGTCCGTATTCATTAAAAATATTTCCATTTCTTCAAACTTTTTCAATACGCTACAATCCGAATCTAACTCCATGGGAGTAGATTCTATTCATGACTACACTTTCGATTCAGAACAAAAAATATTCAAAAACAACAAAAACAAAATATTTATACCAGAATCTTTACGTACAGAACTCCTTAACTTATGCCATGACTCTCCCATTGGTGGACATTCTGGACAAGGACGAACCATTCATCTTCTCACTAGATACTTTTCTTGGCCTGGTGTAACAAAAGACGTTAAGAACTATGTAGATAGATGCCAAGCATGTGCCCTTTCCAAAGGAAAGACTAAGGCACCTGCTGGCAAACTCATGCCTCTACCCACGGCTAAACACCCCTGGGAAGATCTTTCTGTAGATTTCATAACGGGACTACCACCTTCACATTCATTCACGGCTATCTGTGTAGTGGTAGACCGCTTCTCAAAAGAAGTTATATTCATTCCTTGTTACGATACAGTCTCTTCTAAAGACTTAGCAATACTATTCCGAGACAATGTTTGGTGTATACACGGACTCCCTTCTACGATAGTTTCTGATAGAGGACCCCAGTTCGTTTCGGACTTTACCACCCAATTATGTAAACTTCTAGGCATTTCCCAAAAGGTGTCGACTGCATACCACCCCCAAACTGACAGCCAAACCGAGAGAATAAATCAGGAATTGGAACAGTACCTCCGCATTTACGTATCAAAGTGGCAGGAAGAATGGGCAGAATGGATCAAAATGGCGCAATTCCACCACAACAATTCTCTCTCCACCGCCACAGGAACTATTCCCTTCGCCATCACCCGTAACTATGCCCCGCACATGGGCTTTGAAGGAAAAGCTTCCAATCTAGGAGGAGATTTCGCACAACAAATGGGAAAAAGCCACAAAGAAGTAGAGGTGGCATTAGAGGAAACTAGAGAGCGGATGCAACGTACCGCAGATAAAACCCGGTCCGAAGCGCCAAAGTATGAAAAGGGACAAAAAGTGTGGCTTTCCACGGACAAACTTAAACTTCCGTACACAGCCAAGAAGCTAACACAAAAATGGATAGGACCTTATGAGATCTTAGAGGTTCTTCCAAATGCCATCAAACTTAAACTACCAAGAACAGTCAAAGTTCACCCAGTAGTCAACATCTCTCGGGTTAAACCATATAGAGAAACACTTGCAGGACAACCTGTATTACGTCCTGACCCGATTGAGATTGACGAAGAAGGGGAAGAACAATTTGAGGTAGAATACATGGTAGCTTCACGACTGAAAGGACAGAGATTGGAATACCTCGTCCATTGGAAAGGTTATGACGAAACGGATCACACATGGGAATCAAGCGACATTATCAACACTGCACCAGATGCAGGAGCAGACTTCCATCGTCAAAACCCTTCCGCACCTTGAAAACTCCACAGACTCACACTTTCCGACTTCAATACTCTCTTTTCTTCCTATGAAAATTATACCGAAACAGACTTTCACGGGACTCGCCTGGAATACGAGTCTTAAAGAGGGGGTAGTGTAATAATATATACCTTATTTTTCATTTTTTACACATAACACTTTTACATCACTTCACCTTCACTTCTTACCGATGCATGTACATGACCATGGGAACACACACGTGATCAGGTCTAGACCCATGACATCATCAGCACGTGTTATTAATTTCTGCTCTTCTCTCACGCGCTGCTTCTTTCTTACTCATCTCTCTCACCTTACTCATCACATTTGTAATACTTCCCATGCCAAGCATGGTCCATGCTCACTCATGTAACATATATAAGGTAGATACTTTGTGACTGGAATCCCCAGTCTAATCCACTTCGTTGCTAGCTTTCAGGTCTTACTAGCAGGTTGAGCTGCATCTCTTCCTTGTAGGATCATTGGGGCTCTAATAGCTTCTACTTGGCACTTGGCTACTTTCCATTCCATCTCTCATCTTACCTCGCAAGTTCCTAGTGTGTGAACTATAAGTTGTCCGGCCAGTGTTGCAGGCTCAATCCCTTGAGACCATAACACCTAGGATCTTTCCCTGGCGCCCTCGTACGCTTTCCCCTGTTCTTATTCACCTTGTCGATCTTCATTTACCTTACCATTGGTGCTATCGGCACACCCTTCATCCTAGTCATGCGTCCACCAATGTTATGCTGTAGTATTTCCCTTTGCCCTGCTTACATGGCCCCTACCCTCGTTTATTTCACACCTGGCACTTTAGCTTGCGCGTCCTTTTGACATCCCTGCCCTTTGCCCATACCCTTAGCCCACATTTGGGCTCCCCTTGATTCATTTACTTATATACTGGACCCCTTCATACACTTGTTCTCCACCTTGATCTTACCTGGTACCTCCCTCGTACCTTGCACCATGGACTTCCCCTAGCGTTGTAGCACCTGTACTTCACACCTTGCCCAATGTCCATCACTTTGATCATCTTCTACTGCTGTCTGGCACCCCTGTCAGGACTTCCTCGACTAGAAGATGCCACCAGCTCTATGTCTCAGGCCTACCCGGGTTCGAATATAACATCAAGTACGAGGTAAGACCAGGTAAGATCAAGGTAGGGAACAAGTGTACTAAGAGGTCCGGTATATAAGTAAGAGAATCAAGAGGAGCCCAAATGTGGGCCAAGGGGGAGGGCAAAGGGTGAGGACGTCAAAAGGATGCGCAAGCTAAAGTGCTAGGTGTGAAATAAGCAAAGGTAAGGGGGTGCATAAATGGGGCAAAGGGAAATACTACAGCATGACGTCGGTGGATGCATAACTTGGAAAAGGGGTGCGCAGATAGCACCAATGGTAAGGTAAATGAAGAATAGCAAGGTGAATAAGAAGTGCAAGAAAGCGTATGAGGGAGCTGTTACAATCCGTTGACACTACTCCTTGTTCCTTACTCCTTTCTTACTCGTTCCCTTGTTCAACGATACGTTCTCCTTACCCATGCCTCCCCCTCTGACTCGTCTCACTGCAACTCACCCATGGTCTACTCTTTCCCTTGTTCTTGTCCTTGCTCGACGATACTTCCCGCTCGCCTATGCCTTTCCCCTTTTGACCCATCTTAAACTCTAAAGCCTACGCAGCTCCGCCCGGGTTCTCTTCCGAACCTTCCCCTTCCACCCTGGGCAGCTTCTCTTTCATCTCCGCCTTTCATTTCCGAGTATTACCTCCGCTTCCCTCCATTCCGTGCCCTTGCTGTAATACCCCCGCTCGGACACCATGCGCACTTATTCTTCCCTTAACCCTGTACTTACCCTTTCTGACCCGGTCTGTGCGCCGTAGGGTACCTTATTTAAACCCGCTAGCTAGTACCCTGTACTTTAGCTTAGCTTCCCGAATATATTTCCAACAAGCTCAACTCTTGTGCGATCTGCTCTCGCCTGTCACTGGACCGGCTGAGCTTTCGTATTCCTTGTACTCGACAACAAGGCTTTATAGACCTGAGTTGACTTGGGCTTTGGATCTCTATCCCTCGCCCACCCCTGCATCTCCCCCCTCGAGTAAACCTTTGTCTTCCCACCACCTTCGACTCAACCCTTCATCTTCGGGTCTACGGTCGCCCATCCCCGGTCGAACCATAACAGGAGCCAGGAGGAGATCCTGGGCAGATGCGTGGACGAACGACAGTGATGGGGAAGATCCCCAGATGTGACCAGTGAAGGTCCAAGGTGATGGGGAAGTAGGGCATTCCTGGATAGGCACAGGAACGGGTCTATGGTGGAGGATAGGATGGAGAAGGTAACTCGGAGTGGGGACAAGGGCAGAAAATGATGAGTCTGAGTGATGTCTAGTCATAAGACCAAGCAAGGGGGTCATGTTATAAGCAATGACAGCCTCCCTAGGCAAGGAGGGGTGAGGATGAGGGGCGAGGTACAAGTGTACGGACAGTGCTCACAGGTGTGAGACAGGGGCTAAGCCAAAAAAGGGATAGGAGGATAGGGGCTAGGCAAGTTGTAACAATATTCCTATGCAGTTCCAGAAGGCATGCAAGTTCCATCAGCTTGATCTGTTGACCATTTGACATGGCCTCCTTGAAGTACTCCAAGTTGATCTCTTTCCAAGGCCATCCCCATTTCCCAGTGTGTATGTTTAACAGGTTGTGGCATCCAGACATTATTGTCCACCCTGTAAACCATAAATATTGTAGTAGATAGCAGAATTTGACAACTTACTGACTTTGCATAGTCTCAAGATGGTATGACAGAGTATGGGCTGACTTCCCAAACAACTCAGCCAAGGTTACTACCCACTCCTCCAAAACAGGTGACAGAAAATCATGCAGGATAGCCAAAAGGAGTGGAATTGCTTCACCTTTGACAATACTAAGGTGAAACTGGAGCTGGAGGGGATTGGGCTGCTCTTGGTCAAGAACTTGGCTAGTATGGTGAAAGATATCTGACAAAATATTACTGACTCCAGAAGACATTCCAGTTGTCTGGTCCCCCAAAGGGACTGCATAGATATCTGTCTTATTCCAGAGTTAGGACTCCCAACTCCAGATCAGCATCTCTTTCTTAGTATAGTATCACCACTTGATAGTGGCTCCTACAGATATTACCATATTTTTCCCTTCAGACACCCTCCCTAACAATTATTGAGGTATAAGTGTGCCTTCACCATATAGTATATATAGTTCCAATTCCTCTTTCTAACACCTCAGTTGTTTTCACCCCTTTGACAACAGCTGAGCTCCAGTACAAATACAGTGACTTCCAAAATTGAGTCAATGTTTGAACAATTTGGTGTGTGTGTTATATAGCTCAGGAACATGGACAAACAGAGCCAAAGTGTAGGAGGATGGCTAAATGTACCTACTTCCAGCTATTCATCAAAAAAGCATTTATGTAATTTGACTAGATATTCATGGAGATATAGTCAATTCAATGTAGTATGTCATTGACTCAATTATGTATCTATCTGTTAGATCTGTCAAAATTTGACAGCTGTTATATGTAACCCTTGATAGAAGTATGACAGATGGTTACCATAGCTACTATATCTTAGTAATCACTTCAATTGACACTATTTAAGAGTTGGTTTAATCTCTCTTGCTTTTCAAATTCCCTATACATCCCACTTCCTCCTCTCAAAAAGAAAACATCCTTTCTCTGGCCTCTAATGGTCATTCTACTCATCATATTGCCTCCAAACTAGGTGTCAGCCAGTCTACTGTCTCTAGGATACTCAGGGATCTCCTTCCTAACAGACCTATACCTCTTTCTGACTGTCCCTCTAAGCTTTCAGCCACTTCTTAGCATGCTATCATTACTCAAATCACCACAGGCAGAGCTGCCAATGCTGTCCAGGCTACCCATCATATCAATTTCATCATTCCTAGTCCAGTCTCCTCACAAACAGTAAGAAGAGTCCTCAAAAACCATTCATCCAAGGCTGTTACAAAGAAAAAAAGCCACTTCTTGCTGCAAGAAACAAAAAGAAGCATTTAGCCTTTGCCCTAAAGTACCAGGAATGGACTATTGAAGACTGGAAAAGGGTTATTTGGTCAGATGAGACCAAAATCAATAGGATAGGGTCAGATGGCAAGGAATGGGTATGGAAACAGGCAGGTAAGGGCCTTATTAACAAAGAGGTTCAAGAAACAGTGAAATTTGGAGGCAGAAATATCATGATATGGGGGTGTATGGGTTGGGAAGGTGTTGGGCACCTTGCAGAGGTTGAGGGGAGAATGGATGCCAACCAATATGTGGATATTTTGAGGGACAACTTGCTTCCCAGCTTGGAGGAATCTGGAATTTGTCTGGAGAATGTTATCTTTCAACAGGACAATGATCCCAAACATACCTCCAAAAAAGCCAAGAAGTGGATGAAAGACAATGATATCAATGTCCTGGATTGGCCTCCACAATCTCCAGATCTTAATCCTATTGAACACCTCTGGCATCATATCAAAAAGGAGCTTGCTAAGTATTCAAGACATACTAAAGGAGTATGGGAGATTTGGGATAGAGTGGCAGAAGTATGGAACAATATAGATCCAGAGGTATGTCAGAATTTGATTGAAAGCATCCCTAGGAGGATCCAAGTAGTGATCAAGGCCAAAGGAGGTCATACAAAGTACTAGAATTGGCTGATTCTATAGATTTGATATATAGTTACAAAATTGAGTCAATGACTTGCCAATCTGAATTGACCATATCTCCATGACTACTAATTCAAATGGCATAATTCCTTTTGCAGAACATAGCCAGGTGCATGTACAGCTATTCACCCACTTACACTTTGGCTCTATTTGTTTATGTTCCTGAGTTATATAGCAAATACTCCAAAGTTTCAAAACATTGACTCAATTTTGGAAGTCACTGTATTACTTACTCCAGAAGGCATTCCAGTTATCCAGTCCCCTGAAGGGACTACATAGATGTCTGTCTTGTTCTGGAGTTAGGACACCCAACTCCAGAATGGCATCTTTTTCTCAGTACAACATCACCACTCAGCAGTGGCTCTTACAGAGATTACCATACTTTTCCCTTTGTACTCCCTCCCTGACAGTTATTGAGGTACAAGTGTACCTCCACCATACAGTATATATAGTTCCAATTATTGTTTCTAACACCTCAGTTGTTTTTGCCCCTTTGGCAACAGCTGAGCTCTGGTACAAATAGCACCAGATCTGCTCTGCCAAACTCCAGATCTTTGGACCTCCAGATTTTAACATAATCACAAACCATGGGAGCTGTTCCACTTCTGTCTCAACTTTAAGTTCACAGAGCTGGCTCTCTAGGCTGCATTAAGCAAGAATGAGACTGGCCACTTGATCAATCTTGTGAAATGTGTAATAACAGGGAAGGAGCAATTCACTCTTGTCACTTACAAAGAGGTGCAAGAAACTTGGAGCAGTCTTGAGCATTGTTTTACTCCAGTAGGCAAAGTTAGTTAACATATTGTATGTACTTTTGTTGAACTTGAAGCCAATGTCTTGTGTAGTTTGAATATCATACAGTATCAGTTCCATATCTCAAAACTGAGCATAAGTATGAAGTACATGTTTGTCCATTGATGAATTGGGCACTTAACTTGTTGAAGGATCCAAGCATTGGTCCTCATGCAGTTTTTGATGCTGAGCAGCTGTATAAATACAGTGACTCCCAAAAGCATTCCAATGTTTCACTTTAATGGAGTGCATGAAGTGTACTGAAAACATCCGTGGGAATTTCGCTTAGGGTTGGTGAGACAAACAATAGTACACACCTGTGGCCGCCTATGGGCGCTTAGATCATGTGATTTGGTACAGAGGAACCAGAGATACGGCTATTTTAAAACACCAACCACATTGGAACAGTTTTGTGTTACGTTCCAACCGGGAGGTCAGAGACGTAGACCTGGTGGCATCTTCTAATCGAGGAGGTCCTGACGGGGGCGCCAGACGACAGTAGAAGATGATCAAAGGGTGGCATTGGACATGTTGCGAAGTACGAGTGCTACAACGCGGAAGGGGTTCCAAAGGATCTAGTACAAGGTACAAGGGAAATACCAGGTAAGATCAAGATAGGGAATAAGAGTACTAGGTGTCCGGTATATAAGTAAACGAATCAAGGGGAGCCCGAATGTGGGCCAAGGGTGTGGGAAAAGGGCAGGGCCGTCAAAAGGACGTGCAAGCTAAAGTGTCAGGTGTGAAATAAGCGAGGGTGGGGGCCGCGTAAGCGGGGCGAAGGGGGAAACTACAGCATGACGTCGGTAGGACGCATGACTAGGGCGAAGGGGTGTGCCGATAGCACCAATGGTAAGGTAAATGAAGAACGTCAAGGTGAATAAGAACAAGGAAAAGCGTATGAGGGCGCCAGGGGAAGATCCTGGGCAGATGCATAGATAAACGATGGTGATGGGGAAGATCCCCAGATGTGACCGGTGAAGGTCCAAGGTGACGGGGAGGTAGGGCGTTCCTGGGTAGGCACGGGAACGGGTCTATGGTGGAGAGTAGGACGGAGGGGGTAACTCGGAGTGGGGCGAGGGCGGAAGACGAAGAGTCCGAGTGGTGTCTAGTCGTTAGATCAAGCGAAGGAGTCGCGTTAGGGGCGATGATGGTCTCCTAGAGCCAAGAGGGACGAAGACGAGGAACGAGGTACAGGTGTTCGGGTGGTTGTCACAGGTGTGAGACAGGGGTTAAGCCGAAAAAGGGATAGGGGCTGGGTAAGTTGTAACATTTTGTCACTTTTAATATGAGCAGTGGGATCTTAATAAAACAAGTGGATATATGCTGTTATTTTGTGCCACAAACAAAGATATACATATAAATATGATGTCTAAGTCCAAATATGTTCTCACACTTCTTGACTTCCAACCACTATCATTATGCGATCTCTCTCTGCTACTCAAAAGAACACTATTTTTTCTCAGCTTGATGCTGGCCAATCTCTTTGCTCTATTGCCTCCTCTACAGGTCTTGGCATTGCTACCATCTCTAGGCTTTGTTCCAAGGAGCATTCCAACCTTCAAAAATCTACTAGGGGTTGTCCATCCAAACTTTCCTCTACTGATGTTCAGCATGTTATTTGCCTTATCTCTAGTAATAGGGCAGAGAATGCTGTCCAGGTCACCAAATCTCTTTGCACTATCACCAATCAGCCCCTCCATCCTAACATGGTTTGTTGTCACTTGAAAAAGGCTGGTATGAAAGCTGTAGTCAAGTCCAAAGACCCTCTATTTTCTATCAAACATCACAAGGCTCACTTGGACTTTGCTTATGCTCATAAAGATTGGACTCTGGAGGACTGGAAGCAAGTCATATGGTCTGATGAGACCAAGATCAATCGTTTTGGGTCAGATGATTGCAAATGGGAATGGAAAAAGCCAGGAGAGGGGCTTAGTGACAGGTTAGTTGAGGAAACCTTGAAGTTTGGAGGAGATTCTTTGATGTTGTGGGGGTGTATGGCTTGGGATGGGGTTGGCTATGTAACCAAGATTGATGGTAGGATGGATGGTGACCTTTACCTTCAGATTTTAAAGGATGAGCCCCAGAATTCTTTGGAGTTCTATAGCCTAAATTCCTCTGATATCATCTTTTAGCAAGATAATAATCCCAACTATACTCACAAGAAGGTCAAGGAATGGCTGGAAGAGCAGGAATTCAGAACCATGGTATGGCCTGCCCAATCCCCTGACCTCAATCCCATAGAACATGTCTGGCTTCACCTCAAAAGGAAGCTGGCAGACTATGAGGAACCTTCTAAGGAAATAGAGGAGTTATGGAGGAGAACTTAGAATAAATGGAATAAGATACCAGTGGAGGTGTGTCAGGGATTGATTGAAAGCATGCCTAGGAGGATTGAGGCAGTGCTTAAAGCCAAAGGAGGATACACCAAGTACTAATATATATCAAATACCCTTATCATAATTGAAAGTGACAAAACTGTTCCAATGTGGTTGCTGTTTTAAAATGGTCATATCTCTGGTTCCTCTGAACCAAATCACATGATCTAAGCGCCCATAGGCAGCCACGGGTGTGTACTATTGTTTGTCTCACCAACCCAAGCGAAATTCCCACAGGTGTTTGCAGTACACTTCATGCACTCCATTAAAGTGAAACATTGGAACACTTTTGGGAGTTACTGTATAATGACAAGACATTTGTCCATTTCTATGATGAACCATGGACAGCTAATGCATTCTGGGAAGCTCAGGTGTGTATTCACTCTCAGTTACAATATACATCTTGGTAAATTTACTACACTGATTAAATATTGCAAAATCAAAGCTTCCTAAGGGTGGAAAGCCCCTAGCTTTTATACTATACTTTGACAAGACCAAGTTATCAACCTTTGGCAGTGCAAAAGCCTATCTGATGGTTGCTTGGCCGGCCAACCTTTCTATTAATATCTGAAATAGTAACAATACTATGGGTGGAGGCCAGATAGTTGGCTGGCTTCCAATTGTTTATTTTTTCTTTTATGACTCATCATCTTGGAACTCAACTATTATGCTACCAGATCAAAGAAAGTGAAAAGGACAGGCATAAACCTAGCTTTGTCAATTTCAAGAATGCTGTTTGGCATGAATCCTTTTACAAGCTCCTTGAAAGTCTTATCACCCATTCCAAAACAGGCTTTTGGTTCAAATGCTTTGATGATGTTGTACACCTTCTATTTCCCATCATTCTTATCCTGTTTGCAGATTATGAAGAACAATGGGTTAGTTGAATATTGAATATTTATATAGTTTCAAGCAGTTTACAAATATGTTATGGCATTGATAAGGGGTCTTCAAAGCAAATTCTCTTGTCCTATATGTCTTATTCCAAAGGATCAACTTTCAAAGCTTTAGATTTATCTGGCACAATATCCAGCTCAATCTCAGGCCATAGTTTTCTCTGCAAGAGATGCATCTAATGCAGAGGAACGAGAAAAGATATTAAAAGAGTACTCTCTTCATAATATGGATGTAAGTTATTCCATTAGTATTTATATCTTTTTGTATTATCTGCTCAATTAAATCCAGAATGTTTTTTGAAAGAGTCCAAACTGGAATGTTCATGCAGCTCTTTCCTTTGACCATTTGCATGCCAATGGTGGTCTTTGGAAAGATCATTTATGGAAGCAGGTTAGCCAATTGCTACAGGATCTTGAACATAATGCCATAGCACAAATTGATAAAAAGTAAGCATTTTAATTTAAAATCTAGCTTTGCTTAATTCTATATACATAGCTATGATTTATTTCCTCAATGGCACAATTTGATCCACTTTTCAAAAGTAATAGGAATCACCTATACTGATGGCACTAAGCATGAAAATATATCAAAGGTTTGCTTCACAATCTACATATATGATTTTTGCTATCATTAGATACTCATCAGCTGTATAGATGTTTTTATATGCAGCACATAACCTCTTCAATGAACAGCAGCATCCTACTGGATATTAGCTACTAAAGTGCATATATGCATTTTGAGATCTAAATATGTTTGCCTCTCCTGAGGTTCATACTGAAGATACTCTTGTGGCTGGTAATACAACATTGAAAGCTTTTCATGATCTAATGGTGGTAATATCCTTATCTTGGTGTTATTTATAGCAAGAATTTATTTATTTTATACATAGGAATATATTAGGATGACAACTGTCACCCTTGATGATAGCACTGATGATTCAAAGGCAGAATTGGTTTCTGGTTCTGGTTCTGGCTCTCAGGCTGGTTTTGATTCTGATTCTGAGTTAGTTTGCTAATGAGTCTGCTTCTGCTTCTAGTTCTGCAGTCCTAAAGCAGCTTCAATTGGCAAAAATTGGAATTTCACCAAAATGCATCTTAATACTCATGTCTTTGAGGATATTGTGCAAAAAGGGGTCACAAGAAACTACAATACCAAGCCCAATGAAAGTATGCATAGGTCTTTGAAAGATAATTATCACACCTGTACCAATTTCAAGAATGTTGTGGATCAGGTAAGTG
>QFEL01003974.1:0-43185 GCA_003316195.1 Neoboletus brunneissimus
CGTCGGGAACCGCGTGACCGTCTTTGATCTCGTCAAGTTCGTTGGCGCCTTTCCTTTCCTTTTTTTTCGTGGCAATTTCTAAGTGCCTATCTCGCAGCAACAAATCCAGGACACTTCCGTTTGAGAATAGGAAGAACGCTGCGGTCGTTGCGCTCTCTCCCGATGCCTGTCTCCTGCTGTCCGTCGACGACGATGGACGTGCGATGCTCGTCCACTTTCGACGCGGCGTCGTGCTTTACCACATCAACTTTAAAAAACCGGTGAAAGACGCGCAGTTTTCGCCTGACGGAAAGTCAGTTGATGTGTATCCCATGTGCTGACTTCATCTCTGGCTGACGTTTCTCCCTCAACCCCAAAACGGAATGTGTCGTTCTTATCGTCTGATGTTGCAACTGCAATTCAATGGCGGGCGTTTCTCCTCGATCAGATATATTGCTGTGACGCATGATGCGCACGTACAGGTTTGGCGTACCCCCAATCATCTCGTGCGCGAGTTCGCACCGTTCGTGTTGCATCGGACCTATACGGGGCATCACGACGCGGTATTGAGCATTCGCTGGGCCCCAGATTCGACGTGCGTGTTCACTCTTTGCTTTTTATGTTGGCCCAACTCAAACGTGCAACTCGAAAAGGTGTTTTATCACGACGTCCCGGGATATGACAGCACGGTTGTTCACTCTGAACCCGGTGGAGGGTTTCCGCCCGAAAACGTTTGCAGGTCATCGAGACGCCGTCGTCGGGGCCTATTTTTCTTCTAAATCAAAAGCCGTAAGTGAATGTTTTTGTTTTTGCGTAATCTGGTTCTTCATCTCGTTGAAAGATATACACCGTCAGTCGTGACGGTGCGGTATTCACTTGGAAAGCCAAGACGGACCAAGACATGGAGACAGACGACGACGATCCCGCACTAATGGCACCGACACCATCTGGTGCCTCGGATACCATCGCCATGACCCGATGGGGTATCCACGAGCGACACTACTTCAACCTCCCAAACACCAAAGTCGTCTGCACGACATTCCACCCTCCATCTAATCTCCTCGTCGTCGGCTTTTCTTCCGGCGTCTTTGGACTCTGGGAAATGCCCCAGTTTACCAACATACACACGCTCAGTATTTCACAGGAAAAGATATCCTCGGTGGCGATCTCATCTTCGGGCGAATGGCTCGCATTCGGGGCACGCAAGCTTGGACAGCTCCTCGTCTGGGAATGGCAATCAGAATCGTACGTTCTCAAACAACAAGGGCATTATTTCGATATGAACACGCTGGGTTATGCACCTGATGGGCAAACGATCGCCACTGGGGGCGATGATGGCAAGCTCAAAGTGTGGTCCGTTCACTCTGGGTTTTGTTTCGTGACCTTTTCAGAACATACCGCCCCGGTGATGGACGTGACATTTGCCAAACAAGGATCAGTCCTCTTTTCAGCTTCGCTGGATGGTACCGTGCGGGCCTATGACCTCGTTCGATACCGCAACTTTCGCACCTTTACGTCGCCCTCGCCCGTCCAGTTCTCTGCGCTCGCGGTCGACCCTTCTGGGGAAGTCGTTGCGGCGGGTTCGACGGATTCGTTTGAGATATTCATGTGGTCTGTACAGACGGGAAAGCTTTTGGACGTGCTCTCGGGCCACGAAGCACCGATATCGTCGCTCGCTTTTTGTCCATCGGGCGCAAATCAACTCGCGAGCGGTTCTTGGGATAAAACTGTGCGGATATGGAGCGTATTTGGTCGGTCTCGGGCCGTCGAGAGCCTCACGCTGAACTCGGACATCCTGTCCGTGGCATTCCGCCCAGACGGTGCCGAGGTCGCCGCATCGACGCTTGATGGACAGATCACGTTCTTTGACGTGCGTTCCGGCAAACAAACCAATCTCATCGATGGGCGCAAGGACATATCTGGTGGACGCAAAGCCGACGACAGGGTTTCCGCTGCAAACAGCGCCTCTACGAAAGCATTCACGAGTATGGCGTACACCGCTGACGGGACGTGCATTCTCGCTGGCGGAAACAGCAAGTACGTCGTGCTCTACGACGTCCGCGAAGCCGTCCTCATGAGAAAGTTTCAAATTTCGGAGAACCTTTCGTTGGATGGGACAGAAGAATTTTTGGACAGTCGAAAGGTGAACAGTGCGGGGATCAATACGGATTTAATCGACGATCGTGGGGAGGCAAGCGATTTGGAGGATCGGATGGATACGACGTTGCCTGGGGCTGTGCGAGGGGCTGGGGACATGTCGGTTCGCAAGTATCGACAGGAAGCACGGACAAAATGTGTTCGGTTCTCACCGACGGGAAGGGCATGGGCGGCAGCGAGCACAGAGGGGTTGCTCATCTATGCGCTGGACGAAAGCCTTGCGTTTGATCCATTTGATCTCACGATCGACCTTACCCCACAGAGTGTCCTCGAGGTGCTAGCGGAGCGAGCATACCTCAAAGCGCTCGTGCTCGCGTTTCGTTTGAACGAGAAGGTGATCGTGCAGCGCGTGTACGAGAGCGTGCCACGGTGCGATGTAAGGTTGGTGGCGCGCCAGATGCCGGTGGTGTACATTCCAGCGTTATTGGGGTTTGTCGCGGAGCATCTCGAGCGGGGACCGCATGTCGAGTTTGATTTGGTGTGGATCCAGGCGGTGTTGATGGCGCATGGACGGTATTTGCGCGATAGGAACGTGGAGATGGCACCGGTGTTGAGGGCGGCGCAGAAGGCGTTGGGGGATGTACAGGAAACAATATCGAGTTTGTGAGTGTGCTTGTGTTGGCTTGGGGGTTCTGTGCGCTAATGGATTGGGAACAGGTGCGAGCAGAATACGTCGACGCTCAAGTATTTGATTGATCAGTCCAAGGCAAGGCGTGCTCAGGGAACACCGAGTGCATGACAAGCTGCGAGGCGAGTCAAATGCGTTTGAGCGTTTACAAAGTTACGTGTCTTTCCCAAAGGTTGGAACGTTGTTGTACAGATGGAAGAAGAAAAAAGTATCGAATACACCAGCATAATTTTTCTCCGTTTTGATCATCTGTTCTGTTCAGGCCCATCGATAGCGTGACCATGTCCTCTCTCGATCAATAGTCCTCAGTAAAAGAGCCCCCATCCTTTCTTCTCAACGCCGTTTCTCCCCTGCGTTCGTGCTGGAAGCTGCCCCTGAACATCGACCCATTCAGTGCGACTTCCATGACATGACAGGTAGGAGAGAAAAGGTAAATGCTCACGTTCGCGTTCGCGTTCGGGACTGTGTCTCTTGTCCACATCCTGATATCCCCAATAATAAGCGAGCGTCGTCGCAGCGATAAGCGCCGTAGTCGCCATGATCTATTGCAGGAAACCCATCATAAACATACGTTGCGTAAATAAGCGCTCGGACCAAAAAAACAAAGGCGTACTCACGACTTTGTTCCTCCCTGGCTGGTTGTGCCAATATCGGGAGGAAAACGAATCGCCAGAAGACTGACGCAAGATGTAAGATGGATGCATCGGTGTAATGCTGTCGTTGCGTTAAAGGTAATGTCTGTCGCTCGTTACTTTGAGGAGGATTGTTGAGGGCCGACGCTGCGCTTTTATAGGGGCCATGTGCTGGGCATGACGTCACTTAGGTGGCTGCTTGGCTACAAGACATTAATACAAAGGTGACCTTACGTTGCTACACTGGATGCTCATATACACAGTTTAATGACCCTCGCGCGCCTGCTCGTCAGAATCGTCCACATATCGGTACACCCGACCGTCGTCCCGTGCACGCTGCAGAGTTGGTTCGGGTCCTGGTCTGGGACCTGCGTTTGGATCTGATGGTGTTCCAGACTTGGTCTGGCGAGCGTTCTGGACTGTTCTGTCCGCACGGGCTTGGGATGGCTCTGTGCCCACGTCGGATTCAGACTGGGGATGCGTCGCGAGCGCTCCAGGCGCTGATCGATCTGGGGGAGAAGCAGGCTGAGTGGTCATGTCGTCATTCTGGCGCGACGTCACAGGTCTGCCGGGGTTCCCTGCTGTTGCTTGGGCTTGCAGGATGCGATATTCCCCTTAGAAAAGAGAAAAGTAAGTACACACCGGGCGACACGGATTCGAGGTTAGAATGGTCCCGAGGTGAAGAGCAAGATACGTAGTACGAACAGGACGGGTAGACGCCGCGGTCGTCTTTTCGGGCTTGCTGGCGCATTAATCCGTACCACCAGGCGGCGAGCCCTGCGGTGACGACGGCCACGCCGCCAAAGAGTGTCTTTTAATGGACGAGCGTGAGTCATTTGAAAGGATAAAGTGGCATGGTGTGCACGCTTACCGTTACGCGTGATCTCGGTACTGAAGGGGGTGCCTTGTTATTCATGATGCTGTGCGCAGGATGATGACCAGACTGTTTTTTATGTACGAAAACTGGGAAGTGGTCGATATTCGCAGCAAGGACGTCCACTGCGGAATTCCGGGCCAGTTGGAAAGTGACCTGGTTCAAACATTCTTTTTGAATTCCGCACCTAGCCTGCCGTATCTCTTTGTATGACGTCATTTCTCGATATTCTTCACACTCGCCATGCGAGTTGACTTTGACCGAACAAGTTCTCCACTAAAACTCATGGAGTATCAATTGTATGCTGTCAGCAAATACACCGTAACCACATCTACTGCAACCATCGGAATGGCCTTGCAATGTCTTGTGTTTGAGCTTGCACACAGACTATTTGAAGCTCAGAGGGGTGACCCAACCTCTTGTAATCAGGATCAATCACTCAATGGGTCCGTTATTCCAGAAGGGGTGCACCGCGAGGAGTCGAAGGACGACAAAAATCATCGGGAGCGCCAGAGCGATGGCGATGGCGTCCGACGGCATGGAAGGCGAGGCCGCAAGCGCGACGCAACTAGAGCAGCGCAGTGCCCACCATAGTACGAGTCGGAACGAAATCGCCAGCGTGCATCAGTACAAACTGTATAAGTACGAATAAAAGACGGGTGGTGCACCTGAGCCACCCGAGGCCGTGAACACACCGCGTCGACGTGGAAGACTCAAAAACACAACCTGGAGACGTTAGCCAAAAAATCAGAGCGATAAAATACGTTGCATATTGAGTGGGGGCGCCAGGGGAAGTATCTCCAAGGCACGAAATGCGAACGCGACGGCACACGAGTTAGCAATCGAAGGGGATCGGATCACGCACGCAGCGTACATCAAACCGAGACTTGCCGTATCCAGAAGTCGGATGGACAGCCACTAGCGCTGTGGCTGTAACCCCCGTCCAACTCATCGAGCAACACTGCGACACGTCACGATGGGAAACCGGCGTGCAGAGTGCCTGGGTCCCTGCTCCCTCGCTAACCGGGTAACTGCCAACTAGAAATACCGCGTTTCAGTGAGCCATGGTGGAGCGGAGACCAAGGGAAAAATATCTGGTGCCGCACTACTAGATGGGCGTTTGCAAATCTTACATCCGTGGGGTCCCGTGCATCCATCCCATGGGCCCCAAAATGAATACCGTAACTTCAACATATGTCGTGCCCCGAACGACCGCCCATGGAGAAAACAATCAACCAGCAGAACTTGGATGGAATTCGGATGAGAAAACGCTGGTCTGATCCCCATCGGTCGGCTGAGCTGCAAACATGGCAACCTTTCGGGTAGTTTAGATGTCTGGTCCCGAACCCGTTCAGGATGCTGAGGAGCGTACTACTATGCTATCGTCTCGATTCTGAATGCATGTCGGGTGTATCCCGATAGCATGAGTGATCGACCTCATCGAGTGATCGGATGATCGACGAGGCATGACTGAAAAAAAAGGAAAATGATATATAAAGCTTGTGAAACGTTGGATACAAATGCAGGTAAACTTATAGTATACAGGTAGTAACGACTCGAAAGGAAATCCAGAGAGCAAGGAATAAGGACGAGCAGCCTGAGTGCCTGAGTTAGTGAGCAATGATAGCAGGAAAGAAAGCTTGATCAAACGTGTGCATGGATGAATAAGAAAAAAAAAAGGTAAAGAAATGGATAGCAAGGACTATTACCGAGTTATTAAAAGCGTCAACCTGACAATAAAAAAACCGCGACCAGTGGTCAACATGTCTCCCAACCAGCCTCAACCGCTTCTCGAAGGAGCACTACATCGCGAGAGAGATCCGCACCTTCCTCCACGGCTTCCTCAAGGAAAGCATTGAACAATTTCGTTCCATCCCCGACAATATTCTCTTTGGGGATCCAACTCGCCTGGGTCATCGGGTATCTGAATCGGCCATCAAGTCAGTTCTATTAGCCAACGAGGGAATACAAAAACAAGACAGTTCGGTTGACTCACCCTTCCCACTTTGCCAACCACACGTAAATATAGCCCTCGGTTTTCTTCCGACCAACGAGTTTCTCGACGAAATAGACCTCCGTTGCATCGGTAACTTGAGGCTCAGGGCAATCGGGACGTGCACATGTATCGTCATGATTCCGGAGGGTCTTGCGTCTGGCACCTTTTTGGTAAATAAATAAAAGCCATTTTAACATGTATACGGAGGAAACGTGCTCCTTTCTGCAACTTACTTTGAGTGCTAACAGATTGGTATCGTCTGTTCAGCAATCGCGCTCAAACGCATCCATGGAACGAAACTCACTGGCATGTCGGACATATGAACACCGCTCTAGGTTCGACCCTTGGGTCCCCAGGCTGGATTGCTACACACCCATAGTGGAACCACATGTCACAGCTGTATCAAATCAAAACATGTGATCAGTGCGCACAATAAGTTTCCCACATGGGCCAACTCACTTGTCACATTGGATAAACTGGATGAAAGAAAGAGGGTTCAGAAAACCCTGCTTTAAACGGAAAGGTGTCAGAAGCATACCTGGACATCCCAATGGCTGAACATCCTCGGGAGTTTTGGCCACATTCCACCAACTTGGGATATCACGTGCCACTTATCCTCTTTCGTCAGGGACGACCTGACGCAGCGCGTATTGCGTGGGCTAGAGTGACTTGGTTTCGCGGGTGGTGACAACGGTGCCTTCATCGCCTGGTTCTCTCGTTCCTTCCGGTGGCATATTCGAGTAGACGTTCGCGAGGCTTGGTCAGCCTTCTCGGCACGAACAAAAGGTTCTGATGCCGAGCGGACTGCAGGTGCTTGCACTTGGGATCGAGATTTGGGTGTGGGTTCCGGTTCCGGCTCTGGTTCCACACCCACTATCTGGCCGTTCCGAACGTGGTATTGCACAAAAGACTTGGGCGCCCGTTTGCGTTTCTTTGGACGGACGCGAGCGTGCTCGGAGGCCGTCCGTGCTACACGGACATCCTTCCCGCTGCGTTCGCTCCGCCTTTTCGTTCTTTTGCCAGACGCGGGTGGGTGGGATGTCACGTCTTCCGAACCCTCCCCCGCACCGTCCATGATGCCGCTGCTCGTGAAGCTTTCCAGCACGAGTCGAGACCCGATCGGCGTCGCTGTACTTGGTGCAGATATCGCTGCTCCGATCCCACAAGATGGCAAGTTCACTGAGGCTTGTAAACCCTCGTGTGAGGTGTTAGTGCTGGAGCATGACACACGCTGCAGGGTTGACATACCTCAGTGAACACCCATTCCTTTGGCCCTTCCTGCGATGCGTCGTGTACGGGGATACCCCCACTAGCCTCAGGACGCACGCGCTCGCCATGGCTGTCTGCGCGCCCACTCTCTCGCCCCGCCCCGTCCTCTTCCTCTTCCTCCTCCCCCTCGCCATCTACAACGCCCCGCTTCCGCTTCACGCCCCGCACTGTCCCCGGAAGACTCAGGCGGATCAGCAATGGCTCCCGCCTCGCAAGCGACACAAGCTCGTCCAACGAAGCGTTCGGCCCGCCTACAGTGCGCCCATTCAGCTTCGCAGCCGTCGCTTCCGACGCAGCACGTATCACGGACGCCGCAGCGTGCGAGAGAGGGGCGGCGTGGTGCGGTTCGGAACCACACCCCCTGGAGTTACTTCCGCGGGATCTGTCTGCCGGCACGACGGGCACGCTGGCACGCTGTTTCTTGCGGCGTCGTGAGGTGTCGGGGTCGGGGTCGGAATCGTTGCCCCCGTCCCTGCTACAGAGCGCACGAGCGGGGGTGCCTACGTCCGTGTCGTCGAGCGACGTGAGCGAGGACAGAGATGCGGCCGGGACTGGAGGTAGACTCAGTGATTCGGGTCGATGCGGGAGATGGGTAGGCATAGGACCGTGGAGCATCGATGGGTCGACAAACGGCTCCAGTGCCGATGTCGATGTCGATATCGAACGCTGCTGCGAGGACTGAGGATGAACGGACGAAGTACGAGAGGGGCATTGTGAGAGGGTCAAAGGGAGAGATGCAGAGTCAGGGACGGGCGTCGATATGCCAGACGCACTGAACATGAGCGCAGTCGACACCTCGTCTTCTTCCCGTATCGGACGAGAACCAGAAGAACCGGAGGGTGTTGGATATCGTGAGGGTGTCGTAGAGGGCAGGTGCGAAGCATGACGCAATGGGGAAGGAAAAGCAACGTCGTACCTATCTGTTGGGAAATACGCTGGGCCAATGCTAATGACGTCAGGATGGTGCTCGGCCAAGTCGATGTTAGGCTGCCCTGCTGACGATCCCTGAGGTACTTGAGACGAATCTTCGTCGGACAGCGCGATCGACCGTTGCTCATGGGTGACGGTAATAACAGGCACTCTCGAGTTCGTTGCAGAAATCAATCCGTCGACGCCGGCCCGGTTGGCCTGAGATCCAGAACTCGACCCTCCGTCGTTCGTCGGAGCATCGACACCAACCCCTCCACTAGTGTTGCCTTCATGAACGACCGAGGCCCTTGCATCATCCGTGGAATCTGTAAGTTCTTCCGCGACTTTCTGAGCCACTATTTGTCCGTTCACGTCGCTACTGCCCTCCTCCGAAAGTAAGCCCCCAATAGCTGGGAATGGTGAAAGTAGGGGAGGGGTCAAAGGCGACAGCGACTCGAATGACGCCCCGAGTGAGCCTTGTCGAGCCCATCCCTGATCTTCTCCAACCGACGGCTTCGGTGACAAAAATGGAGGTGTAGGTATGACAGGAAAGTTCCGAGGAAGAAAAGTACGCGAAATGAGTGTCGAGTCCATGGGCAACTTTGGCGGGTTTCCAGGCGGCCCTAGCTCAGAAACCACCATCGAGGAACCAACGGCTTCAGTTCTGAGAGTGGGAATTTGGAAAAGGGAATTTTGGAGGACCCTTGTTGAAGACGACGAAGTCTCCGTTGCGAGGCTGGTGCCGCCGACTGAAGGTACGGCCAAAGTATCTAGAGAACTTGAAACTGCTGGTAGGACTGCCGACTGCACCCGCCGCGATGTCGAGCTACCGGTCCCAGATTCAGTCGGGTAAGAAGATAAGGCAGGAGCAGACATCGTGCGTGTGGGTAACTGGGTATCCGACGATGTCGAGCTGCGAAGCGGGTAACCACCATCACTTTCAGGGGTTTCGCTATTCGGTACGGTGTCAGTTGTACTGGGAAGGCTGGTGTGTAGGAAGTGTGCGAAATGCTCTGCAGTATATGGGGTCGGTCGTGCTGGATCGTCTGGGTCAGCAATCACTCCAGAACGTGACACATGTAAAGATCACGCCAAGCATGCCTAAGAGGAACAACAAAAGCGACAGATCATACGACATTTCGTCCAGACCGAGGCGATCAAATTGCAATCACCGCCTTCGGCAGACGAAGGCACGAAGACAACCTCAGATTGACCAGGTGCTTGGGCAAGACGTAAACTTTTCCACCGGTTGCATACATATATGCACAAATACTCGGCATAGAATTGTAGGGGTGGTGGTAGGAACAAGACTCACCGAAATTGCCAGCGGACCGTCCAAGCGTCGCTGTAGAAGTAATGACGTGAGTTCATTCAAACTGATACGAAGAAAAGGTAATAACAAAGCATCCAAGAGACGGTCAAGTTGGAATGGCATATACTTACCTGGATCAACGTTCCAGTTGACAGTTGTAAATCCAGGAGTATATGTCTGAGAATGCGAGAGAGAACATGAGGGTTCAGGCGTGGGTAAGGGCGGACATGCTTGGATAGACGCGTCAGCATATCCTGTGGACGTCCAGAACAGTAATCAGTTAGTCAAATCATCATGAAAAGGCAGACGAGCGCCACGGGACGAGACCAGGATAAAATAACATTTATCCGCGCATATAAAGAGGAATAGAGCACGGAACACATGACGAACGAACCTTTTCCTTTAGGAATCGCGATTGAAGAAAGAGGTGACGATGACTCAGAATACGACGTGGACGAGGTTGCAGAAGGAGATTGTGCTGATCGCAACGTCGAATGCTGCCGAGATGAATCTAGGAGTGATCGAGGAGGCGACGATGTCTGGGGGGACTCCTGTCCTGTAGGATTCACAGATGGTGGAAGAGGCGGCGGCGAAGTTGCTTCCTGATGGGTCGCTGACAGATCCGGGAGATGAATCGAGAGTTGATTCGCACTGGAACACAAAGAGAAGAGAGACTCACGAGACGGAGATGTGCCATTTTCACGAGCGAGTAGCACTTCGAGCGCAGACTGGATCGAGGCCAGGTTCTGTATGAGCGTCTTTTCGGGGACAGTTCCGGCGTCGGCGCTTTCGAGCGGCGGTTCCATATGTGCGCCTACTCTCTCATCTCTACCCCTTCCCCTGCCGCGTCTTCCACGGCCCCTGGATGCTGTACCTGTGGAGCTGACGCCAATCACATCCTCCAACTCCGCGATACTCTTGTCCGTCTTGCTCTGCGCGGTGTGCAGGGCATGGAGCCGGGAAAGGGCATCCTTGACATCCGACCCGAGACTGTCAAGGTTCCCTTGGAATGCAGTGAACTGGGACTGGAGCGCTCTCAACGATGCCGTGAGAGAGCCTGACATGACGTCGGTGACGATGGGGACGGACGGAAGGTGCGGACCGGACATGGAGGAGGACAAAGGGATCGGGTGGAGATGGGAAGAAAACTGGTGGTGACGAGTTGGGTCGTAGTGCCAGTGCCAGTGCTGCGGCTCCGAGTACACGCTGGGGTACGACTGTCGAACGTCCTGCGCTGGCAACGTCGATCTCGGAGTCGAAGACGACCACGACGGCGAGGGGGGCTGTGCTGCGTCTCCGCGCGTGTCCGCAGTCTGCTGAACCGAGGCTTGCCCTACAGTTGACTGGGACGATCGACGGGACGCCTCGAGGCCAGGGCAAGCGCCAACACCCAAACTCGACAAGCCCGTTTCCCGAGGGGTTCTCCAAAAGGCTGGATATCCTTCCAAAGGCTGATGCGACGCCGTCTCTGGGTGGGCCATGGCCGGCACCGACGGACGATCATGAACCAAATCGCACGATGGCGATGAAACTGCTTGGATGAAATGAAAAGCGCGGCGCGAGGGCGCATCACTTCCGAAGTCCGACTGGCGGTCCTGAGGGCGAGCGTCTGACAGCACATCCTCAACATCGACGACGACGACGCCGACGCTCACATGTCTATTGACCCCCGACTCGACAACTTCACCGTCGATGCCGCGTACCGCGTGCTCGAGGTCATCGGCGAAGGCGCGTATGGCATCGTCTGGTCAGTGCACCCTACCCTTGCTCGGCTTTGCAGCCAGATCTGGATCTTGACGTCGTCCGCACTCGTCTAGCTCTGCCATCCACCAGCCGTCTCAGAGAAAGGTCGCCATAAAACGTATCACGCCCTTCGACCATTCCATGTTCTGCCTACGCACCCTGCGTGAGATCAAGCTTCTCCGGCATTTTCGCCACGAAAACATCATCTCCATCCTCGACATCCTTCAACCTCCCAGCTTCACGTTGTTCAAAGACGTATATCTCGTCCAGGAGCTGATGGAGACCGACTTGCATCGCGTAATCAGAACTCAAAAACTGAGTGACGATCACTGTCAGTATTTCATCTACCAGGTAATCGTCGCATCTGCATTTCCAACCGAAATGATGACTTAACGATGAGTGACAAAGACCCTCCGAGCCTTGAAGGCACTCCACTCGGCCGATGTCCTCCACCGTGATCTGAAACCCTCAAACCTGTTGCTGAACGCCAACTGCGATCTTAAAGTGAGTGCAAACGAACGGTCCCCAGCCCCGCTTTTTATTCTTCCGCGTGCCAGCTTTGTGACTTCGGCCTCGCGCGATCAGCACGACCGCCTCCGAACGTTGCGAACGACAGCAGCACGTTTATGACTGAATATGTCGCAACGCGGTGCGTACGTTCTCGTTTCTGCTCGGTATTACATCTGACGCGTTGTAAAGGTGGTATCGCGCCCCTGAAGTAATGCTGACTTTTAAAGAATACACGCGAGCAATAGACATGTGGAGTGTTGGCTGTGTGTTGGCAGAGATGCTGAGTGGGAAACCGATGTTTCCCGGACGCGATTGTGAGTGTTGTCTATTTCCTCTCCGCTACTCTCAGATGAGTTCGGCTCTCTTGTCCACGTTTTGTGCTGAGATGTGGCGCACGGAATTACTATACACTATCCTAACAACTCACACGCATATATGCACTCACCTTCTCCAATTTTTATCCAAAGATCACGACCAGCTCTCCCTCATCCTTGATGTCCTTGGCACCCCTTCCATCGACGACTTTTATGCGATCTCATCACCGAGATCCCGCGAATACATTCGTGCCCTACCATTTAGGAAAGGAAAGGATTTCAAGACGATGTTCCTGGGTGCTAACGAACTGGTCAGCCTTCTGACAACTTACCACTTTTCTAATCTCTAAACGATCCCTGCGCACGTTTTCTACGTAGGCAATTGACTTTTTGGAAAAGTGCCTCACATTTAGCCCAAAAAGACGCATAACGGTCGTCGAGGCTCTTCAACACCCATACTTTGAGGTGTGTGTTCATATCCACCGAAACGACACCAGCCTCTTACTATGGATATCCCTTGTATCCCTTATCCGTGGCCGATGCACTGCCGAATGTAACCATGGGTTGCCCTGACCCGGCCTTTACCTGCAATTAGCCCTACCATGACATTGACGACGAACCCGTTGCGGATCCGATCGATCCATCTTTTTTCGACTTTGACAATGGCTCTCCATTGTCAAAAGAACAACTGAAACGTCGGTAGTTTTCCTACTCCACATGCACTCTGTGACTCTGTAACGACACTGATTGACCACGATTAACAGAATTGATATACCAGGAAGTCACCTCGAGGCCACCACCAACGACCTCGTTCTTGACGTTGGGAGACGGCAGTCCGTAACAAGCGTATCCCTGTCCTTGACCCTCCTCTTCGCTATGCACGCTCGGGCCAGCTGCATGGATGAATGTCGGAGGGCAAGGAATCTGGTGCGAGGTTTCGATCTCGACGGACCGTCTTCTTGTATATTGCATTGCCCTCTTGTAACCATTGCTGCTCTGTTTTTTATTCGCACGAATTTGGCTATCACGCTTTTGGGTCCTTGTGTTTCCGATCAGAATGTATTTGGACGATACCAGTTGGCTGTCAGTATTTTCGTACTAGATTGCATGGGTGTGGTAGATGTCCGAAAGTATACGATGATCATTTGATGGTCGAGCCTGGAGCTGAAGGTCTGACTCATCGGGCGGTGTACGGAATCGCGTGCGACACGGTAAGTAGTGTGGGCATTGAGACCGACCAGTATGTAGTACGGACACCGCGGGGATGTGTAAAGTTCTTTGTAGAGCGCTCAGCGCAAGCGAATGATGGAACATCGCCCCCGGGGTCCGTAGTCCTCGTCGATTTGATACATTATTCCTGAGCGCCGCGCGCCGGGAGCGAGTTCAATACATTATGCCATGCAGATGATGGAATGCCGAGACCCATAGGCTATAGCACAGGACGGTTTTTAGAGAATGACGCCCAGTCAACCCAGGCGTCAGGTGGCGATATCCCCAACGACGAATCCATCGATTGAAGTCACAGCGCTTTCAAATAAATATAACCCTGCACACGACCCGCGAAACGATGTGAATGAGCTGTCTCGTTGATATGTACATACTGTACTCACGAGGGATCGACGACCGGTGTCGATTGGGATCGGCAAGCTGACGTCGATGTATTCCCGTACAAGAGGTCCTGGGCGATTACTTAGGTAAGTATCAACCAGGTTTTATTCGGACGGGCAAAAATGAGCGCCGTGGGTAGGGAGGGTCGTGCAAGCGAAGAACTTTTATTATGCGTTCGGCCGGTTGATGCTGATGAGGACTGGAGCGTACATAGGGTAGCCTGGGTCGGTTCAGAAGGCAAACCCGTGTGGATGGATATCCGCAAGAGGGGAACTGATCCGAGAGTCACGATCGGGTAATGGCCACATCATACAGGCGGCCTCCCCGCCATCGATAATCATGCACGGTCTCAATAAATAGCACATGTCACTGGACAGACTACCGTATATCCGGATCGGAGATGACTGCACCGATTCGGAGAGCGACCGAGATTGGTGATATACAGACACTCCACCTCACTTCGTGGAGGATGGCATGAGGGCGATGTGGTATGCGACCGGGCGGTACGACGACCCGGGGGGTCCGCAGCACGACGGTGACGGACTGCACAGCTACGGGCCGTGGGATATCCAAGATCAGCATCGCTCTGATCGTATACTTGGCGTATGGCTCAAACGACGCCGCTCTTCTTACCTCTACAACTGCCTGGTTAGGTTTGACAAGCGCACACAGATCTGGGGACCTCGGGTTTAGGCGGCTGTTAGTGAGTTAAGAATACCACACGAGATCGGAAGACACGTTCGAGCGCCAGGGACAAGAAGAAAAGAATGGCTGCCCCGCCTGTACCTCCACACCCTGCTGGATACGCTACTGGTTACGTGGTGCAGCCTCATCTAGACCAGCCACCTCCTCTGCCCCCTCTGCCCCCTCCATCATACATATCTCAGTCCCACCCATCTCCTCCTCCCCATCCCTCCACTCCCCTCCCTGCCCCTCGTCCCCATCGCCTCGACCCGAACCTGCCCGCCAATGTGCGCCGCGTGCATCGTGTCACCTCCATGTGTCGCTGATTACTCCATTTTTTATATTACATGTACAAACAGATGGCAAGGACCCTAGACAATCAAGCCGCAGCCTTCCAGCACCCTCCATACCACGACCCATACCGCCTCCACTCTCCTAGACCACCCCCTCCCCAGCAGCCACCTTACAACTACAATCCAGCTGCTTTTGCTCCTCCTCCTCAGCCACCTGCCCATCGCCTTTCAGTTCAGCCGCCCCCAGACCAGAACGCTTTCGGCACTTGGAACTACACAAACTCGCCTGCTGGGATCCCTCTTCCTGCGTCACCACGACCCCCACAGCATTCTCATACCCTCCAAGCCCCCTACCAACCTCAGTTTCAGACGCCGCCCCTCCACCATAGAGCTTCCTTCCAAGTGCCGTCGAACTATTGTCAACCTCCCCACCAACCACAGATGCACCCTCGACCCAACTCTGTTCAACCACCGTATGTCCCTCCACAGACTTCCTCCCCACCCCGGCAGGGCGGGGTGCCATCCCTCACTGCCCCTCTTCCAACCATCCAGTCATTGGCGACTGCCGCTTCTACCATTCAGCAGTCTAACCATGACCCTGCCTTAAAAATCAACTGGGCGCGAGACGTCCTCATGCTCGCCGACCGCACTCAGCAGAACTCTTCCGATGATACTCCGCTCGTTGGACCCATCGTCATACAGGATCCGCAACTGTTGCGTCTTGTACAAATCGCGGTCCCACTGGTCCTTCAAATCGCGTCTGCACAACACCCCAACCCAATCCCCATCTTTGCTGCGGAGGCGATCTACCTTCGCGCCACGTTTGCTTCGTCGGGGGCATACCCGGATCATATTCCACACAATCCCCGTGTCGCCTTCCGTGACTTTGAACAAGCCGCACGGGCAGGGTACGCGCAAGCCTGGTTCCGACTTGGCCGCGACTACGAAAACTTCAACGACACAGCGCATGCCCGCGACTGCTTTGAACGCGGTGTAAAGCTTAACGTCGAGAGTTGTGTTTACGTGAGTGCTTCGCAGCTTCTGTTCAGTCTCGTAAGCAACTTTCCCACGTATATGTAATAGCGTATGGGAATGGCACACTTGATGGGCCAACTCGGCCTCCCTGCTCAGCCTGAGGTCGGAATTCCCTTGATTCACCGTGCTGCGACGCTTGCTTCTGTACAGGTCCCTCAGCCAGCATACGTATACGGTTTACTTCTTCTTGGGGAATTCTCCCATGTCACAGTTCCCCCGCAAGTCTTTGCGTCGCTCATTCCGCCGCACTCTTCGGCCCAACAAGAAGCACGGCTCCATTTGGAGAGGGCTGCATTCCTCCATTTTGCTCCCGCGCAGTACAAACTCGGACATGCGTACGAGTTCGCGCTCCCACCTTTCCCGTTCGATGCCCTCCTCAGTGTCCAATATTACTCCCTCGCAAGTCAACAAGGCGAGGTAGAGGCAGACATGGCGCTCAGCAAGTGGTTCTTATGTGGGGCAGAAGGTGCCTTTGACAAGGACGAGAACCTTGCATTCACGTTTGCAGAGAAGGCTGCCAAGAAAGGTTTGCCGAGTGCTGAATTTGCGATGGGCTACTACAAGGAGGTTGGCGTCGGCGGTCAAAAGGACATCGAGGCAGCTCGCATGTGGTACCAATCGGTGGGTCGAGCCAACCGGTTGAATCGGAGACGTGACAGCATGACTGATCCCTATAACTAGGCTTCCGATCATGGTAACACGGATGCTGTCGAGCGTCTGGCTGCCTTATCCCAGCCATCTCCCCAATCGCTCTCGAGGCAAGAGCACGATAACATTACGGAATCCAAACTTGTTCGTAAACGCACGCAAGCCAAGCAGCGCTCGGAACGTGAGGGTGGTGCTCCAAGACCGTCGTTGGAAGACGGCCGACAAGTGGTTGAAGTCATCCGGAAGAATTCAACGGCTCGTCACCACGGACACGGATCTGGCGCTGCACCCACCCCGATCCTCCCACCCGTTGTAGAACAACCGCCTGCTCCCGTGATGACCCCACAGATGCAACCAGGCCCTGGTGCTCCACCCCAAGCACCACCTCAGAGGCAATTCCCGAACCAACATCGGTACACACTCGTTGATCCCGGACCCGGCTCTGGTGGGGGCGCGTCGCCGCCGTCGAGAATGGACTCTCCGAGCTATGCACGGCCTGCGGGACGTCCTCCGGGTCAGCGTACGGGAAGTGTGCCCTCTCCTGTTCCCTCCCAGGGTGGACCTCAAGACATGGGTGGGGATGCATATCAACAACCGCCGGCGGCGCGTCCGCCTGCTAAGGGCCCGACGACGTTTGCGGAGATGGGTATCCAAGGGGTGAAGCTTGAAGAAAAGGAATGTGTGATCATGTAACCCCTCTTTTTCCTCTTTCATTTTCATTGTTTCGCCACTCGTTTGGCCCGTCGTGCAAGTTTCCATCGATATCCCGTCGTTTCACTTGGGTCGTCTTTTTCTTTGACACATTCATGCTAATTTGCTACGATTTGGTTTGAATTCACGTCCTCCCTTGTCCCTGGTCTTTTTTCTTTTTTCTTTCTTTTCTTTTTTGTTGAAATGACATCTCGACTCTCGTCGAAGGGACTCTCATTCTCTCTCTCATTCTCTTTGTCATCAGTCGTTCGTTACTACACTGTCGTCGTATATGCGTGCTCGAGGGTAGAAATGCGACGTTGGATTTGATAGCGAAACGAACTGTCCAATTGGAGGGGCGGATGATGCGTGACGTTTTTTTTTTCCCCTCGACCCATGTCCCCGCGATCGCAGGCGGGCATGGAAGCCTCGGCTTCCTTGTTCTTGCTCGTGGCCTGTATGGACTGGTGGGGTCATCTTGGATCCACATCCACATCGGCATCGTATGTCGGATCAGGTGATGTGTGAAACTGCAAACTGGGTGTGATTGACCTAAGTTCTAACGCTGTGATTACAGTTTTGGTATAAACAAAGGTAAATGCTTCGTTGGCTCGTTGGCTTGTTGTATAGGAAGGATGGCAGCCAGTGTTGGTGGTGATAGGGGCGGTGATGTTAGTGGTGGCGGTGGTGGCGGCGTTAGTGGTGTTAGATTGTTAGTGGCAAGGATAATGGAAAAAGAAAGCACCACTGACCATTGGCGATGAGCGGGGTCATGACACTGGATAAGAATCAGGGATCAGGAGCATTAAATGTGTGATCGAGATGGTGGTGATGAGTGTCGACGACGAGTGCGGAAAAGTGAGGGCAGGGATATGTCAGTGCTGGAAGAGGTCGGTCGAGGACCGTGTCCTCCAAGACGTCCGCTGTGTGTTGATACTAGCTCGTCTGTAAACAAGCGCCAGCCCATCCCTTTTATTCCACATCCCTTTGTGTCTCACTCGTTTAGGTCCACACCGTCCCTAGACGCTCCCTGAGCGTTCCCTCTTTAGCAAATACGACCCTAGTATAAATACCTAGGTCTATATAGTCTTTCCCTTCGGGCTCATCGCACCTCAGTTCGTTGCTCCCGCACACGACTGAGGTGAGCTTCCCATAACAAATAGCTAGACTACATAGATCACTAATCAATTACCTAGTCTCGCACCTACTAGGTAAATACATAAAGTTCGTTGCTCTCGCACACGACTGAGTCTCGCACCTACTAGTGCATCACTGTCTTTACCTCGTCTATTTTATCATAGATACTACTGTAGATGGAAAGGGATACAGGGTTGTGGACTTGGCACTGGCATCAAGTAGGGACCAGGAGGATCAGCACTTCAGCTGTCTCGGTTCCCCAAATGCTGCCACCAGGGATATCGAGGATCTTGGAGAAGTTTGCTCAGGTGGTAAGAATGATCTTTCCCTGACAATGAACATGTACGACTCACATCATCACCTGGATTCACGAATTTGAGTCCCGGGTTGGGTACATCGGCAGAAACAGTCTCCGAGACCGCAAATCCAAGACCCGACCCTGCAAATCGGAGAACGTTATGATTTACAAGTTACTGAACCGACTCAAGTTCAAGATGGCGGAGACTAACCGGTATACCGGTCTCAGTGAAATACCGGTCGGTACACTAGGTGGCTGTGTCGTACCTTTAAAGTCTGGCCTCTGCGTGTGCACTATCGAGTCCAAGAATGTCAAACACGACACAGTCTGATGCCACGACGTTCTCCGCAGAGTCTTACTTTGCAACCCAACCAGAGCCGAGCACCCTCAAAACCGATATCCAAGGCGTATGCCACTTCATCGATAAACAGATCGAGAAAGGAAGGAAAGTTGTCCTCGTGACGGTGAATTATCCCCTGCTTCGTCAGACCTGTACATTGATCTTACAGCCTGAGTAGAGCGGGGGTACAACCGTTCCATTAGAGCTCAACGTGTGAGCCTGAACTTCAGGTGAAGACATGATCATTACTCATTCGACTCTAGTGTCCGATTTCTTGATAACTTCAGTGCAGGTGTGTTGCCCCAATCTTCCACTGTGAATGAATTCATGTTTTTTCTCCCAGGCACACGAGGTGCAACTTCCGCCGAATACTTTTTGAAACAAGGATATGCGGTCATTTTCATGCATCGGCAATTCAGTCTTCAGCCATTTAGCCGAAACTATTCCCATTCAACCCATCCTTTCCTTGATTTCCTCGAGATAGATGCCGCGTTGCCTTCTTCCTCCACACTTGACTCCCCGTACCCATACTCGAATGATCCCTCGCCAAGCGCGGGCCAGCCACACATCACAGTGAAGACGTCTGAGCGCGCAGCCTTGTTGTCCGTCTTGCGGGCCTACAAGGCTGTGCAGGCTGAGGGAACTCTACATACCCTCACGTTTGTCACGGTCAACGATTATCTCTATCTGTTACGCGCAATAAGCAAAGAAATGAAAAGGCTGGGACCAAAGGCCATGTATTATCTCGCTGCCGCTGTAAGCGACTTCTTCTTACCCAGGCAAAAACTGGTCAGTACGATAGTTTATGCGTTTTAATGGCCCCTGAATGACAAACGTGGCGTGGATCAGTCGGAACACAAGATCCAGTCGGGAAAGGGTAGCTTGCATATAGAAATGGATCAAGTGCCCAAAGTTCTGAAACCGCTGGTCTCCGAGTGGGTGCCCAGTGGTTTTGTTGTCTCTTTCAAGGTGCGTGCAGCGGTGCGACATGTCATTGATTGCTTACACGTTGATTGATCAGCTTGAAACCGACCAAGCACTGCTCATACCCAAAGCGCGTCAAGCGCTTGAGCGATACGGGCACCAGGTCGTCATCGGAAACGATCTGCACCATCGGAAACATCGTGTGGTGTTGGTGTCTCCGAAATCGACCTCACCCAACGGGAAGCCTGGGCCAGACGGTCTTGAATACCAAGAGACTTGGATTGAGATTGATTCCTCGCCGTCTGCACCACAAAAGGAGATCGAGGAAGAAATTATAAGAGAGTTGGTAGCACGGCACGACGCTTGGATCAAGCGGGTGTGATATACGTTGCATTAGAAAGAAAAGGAATGTACTCATCAGAGCAATCTCTTGTTACACACATCTCCAGGATGGCATAGTTGTGTAATATTAAGCTGAGTCAGTTAATAAGGTTATGTAAAGTTTATTTTCCGAATCGGTTCCGTATAGTATTTCTGACTTTGTCTCATCACGACGAGCAATGACGGAGGCAGAAACGACTGCAAGAAGGTACGACATTTGTCAACACCGCCAACGTGCTCACCACTACTCTTGACAGCGAACTTGCGAACGACGAGAGCGACGAGGACGCCTCCGAAGCCCAAGCACAGATCATCGCGTCTTTGCGTGGACAAGTAACAGACTTGTTCTCGCAGGTCACACAACTCAACAGCAAACTCGTCGCTTCGTATGATCGAATGTCCGACCTCGAGGATCAACTGCACGATGCCTCTTCCTCCCTACGGAAGGCCTCTGTCACCATTTCTTCCCTCGAGCTCGAACGGAGTCATCACCTTGCCGCTTTGAATACAGGTCTGCTCGTAGAGAAAGCACATGTCACGGCAGAACTAAACAGACTGATGGAACGCGCAACTGAGGAGGCTGCTCAGCGTGGTCAGGCGGAAACTGCACGTCATGACATTGAAAAGGACCTCGATGATCTCAGTGCGACCCTTTTTGATCAAGCAAACACCATGGTTGCGGAAGCGCGGCTCAACCAGGCTAGAAGCGAGAGAAAGGTGCAGGATGCGGAGCAAGCCCTCAAGATCGCGGAAGATGCCGTCAAGGACATGCAGGTCCAGATGCAGTCTCTCCAAGCCGAAAAAGAGGCAGCCGAACGCGATGTACAAGATGCAAAGCTCACTATGGGTAAAGGGAAGTGGGTCGAGCGCGATTATTTACACGTCGGAGAAGTGCCCAGAATACGTTTCATGACTACGCACGCACCCTACGCTGAATTCATTGCGTTCGTTGCGCACCTGAGGGGGCAGAGGATATCACAGCCGACTCCACCTGTCATATCAACGCTTCTAAACCAGCCATTCATTGCACGTCTGCTTGCCGAGGATTCGTACGTCATTCAACCAACTCTTCTCCGGGTTGATCTGACGGTATGTATTAGTGAACCCACTGTACGACTTGACCTCGCGCCTTCCCTAAATTGGCTGTCTCGTCGCTCAGTCCTTGCTGCAATCCACACCGGTATGCTGACCGTGGAGCCTGTTTCCTTTTGGAGTCTCGTCCAGGAGCAGCAGCAACATCCTCAGTTGATGTCCACCTCCTCCTTGTCCTGCGCTCTCTGCGGAACCCTTATCGCACGGTTATCATCCACGACACCTGTTTCGCGTACCCACAACACGAATGGAAGTTCGTGGTTCAAATATCCTCGGGCGCTTGGTTCCACGCAGAACTACAACGCTGGTGCACCACAGTCAGCCGAGTGCGAACTACCCGGGCAAGTCTACATTTTCCGTCTCGCCACTCCTACCACGTCTAGTACACCACCCGCTCTCACGCCCGTGCATACTTCTTCAGCGTCCATGTCCGTCGTTGGCACTTCCTCCCGACCTCCTCCCAATTCCATACCGTCGTCTCGCGTACTTCAGGCACAGACACAAAATTCGCCGTATCCCCTATGTACGTCAAATTATTGCCTGACGAGGCTTCGAAGTACATGTTCATTGTGGGCGTTTGTGCGTGTTGGGATTGTGGAGCGGATATGGGAGGAGGAAGTTGTTCAGCCTCCCCAACCCCTTGTCAATCGCGACACTCGGGAGAAGCATTCGCCGTTGATTGCCTCGAGCGCGGGTAATCAGACCCCAAGCAGCACGATCTTTCCTTCAGCTTCTGAGAAGCCTCCCGTTCCGCCACGACGGAGGAGGCTCTGGGAGATGGCTAGTGCGTTAGGAGAGAGGGCTGTCAGTTGGAGCAAAGAAAGTGGAGAGAATCCCAAGGATAAGGATAAGGAAACAGAGCAGGACAGCGCGAAGAAGTTACCTCCTCCATCCCATCCTGCTGCCCCCCATCCTCATGCGGAGTCCCTCACTTCCCGGCTAAATGTACAGGACCCGCCACCACTTCCGACGCGCAACGTTGTCCGCGGTGGGGCTACAACAGACACAGCAGTTCCTCCATCAGGTACACGGGATGGAATTACCGCTCCAGAGATCAAGGCGCCTGCTGCCGACGCGAGTGGTCACATCGATCCAGACAAAGCAGACCCCAACGCGTCTGACTCCTCAACACCCGGCGATGAAATCACCTTTGCTGCGCCAACATCCGAAGCAGCTTCCCCGTCGCCGTTCACAACGTTGCATCCCGTTACTGCTGAGCAGAGTGTACCACCCATTCAAGATCCCCTGCCATCACCTCCCCCACACACCATTCCGCTCCCCGTGACGCCCACCACGCCAAACCCCATCTCGCGGGTAACGTCGCCCGTCCCACGTTCCCGTTCACGCCTCTCCTCTCCCGCATCACCGCCCCCCAGCTCACGCCCTACTAGTCCTGCCGTCAGCCGTTCACATGCGGGGTCACCGGCACCCACTGCAATCGTGCGTGCGACATCCCCATCACATGGACACGCACCCTCTGCATTGCATATTCGAGGGAAAACGCCAATTCCGTTGTCGTTGGCTTCGTCGAGGTCAGCATCGCCTGTTCCGGCGACCGGACCGGGTGCACCACCGCTTCCGAGGCGTGCGGCCGCAAGACGGGCCGTTCCGCCTCCTCCAGCGTCAGGAGCTTCGAAAGCTGCCAAGCAAGGAAGCAAGGAAGAGGGTGTGTCACCCGTTGCTACCGCTACCCTTGTCGACGTTGTCCCTGGAACGGATGCGCGCAAGGAAAACGAGACAGAGGTCCCAGTGGAAACGAGGAGTGACGATGGCGAAGGGGAAGAGGAAGCAGGAGCTGATGTCGTCAAAGAAGTGAATGTTTCTCAGGCTTCGTCTGTATCCACACCTGTAACGGAGGCTGATCCGGGACCTGCCAAGGACGTCACTGTCGGCAATGCCGACACGGCGCATAATGTTGTGGAAGGGGCAATAGATGGTACGTCTGCAACTGTCGTCCCGGATTCGCACCCTCTACGTGCATCGGAGGGTGGTTGCCGCACATCAATGGACACGACAAGCACGAAACAATCGTCGAGTACCGAAGGAGAAGGTTTCGTGAGCGATGCGACGTGGGAGGAGCGTACGTGGAAGGAGTTGGTGAGGTTGAAGGAAGATATGTTTTGGGCGCGGATTGGTGGGATACGTGCGCTTCAGGAATGATTGTTGCATAACGGATGTTAGGCTAGATTTTTTTTTCTTTTTTTTCTTTCCCTTCTTTCTCTTTGTTTGGTATACCTGTAACATGTGGACAAAATAATGCTGCAGTACTGGGTGATTTATAGTGATGCTCAATCATTGGGTGCCTTCGAAGAAATCGTAAGGTCGTAAACGTTAAGTAAGTCAGACAAGGGATAAGCGCCATATAGTACTATCTCATACAACCGAGGAACCACTTGCGCAAACCCACTACACGAGCCCCGCGTCAATCAGTCCTCCCCCGACGAGCATCTGCGCCAGCTTTTCAGCATCGTCGCGAGGAAGCCTGCATCTTTTTTCGAGCCTCTTCGTCAGGTCCTTCTTCTTGAGGGATTCACTCTTCACTAAAAACGACCTGAGCAGGTATATGATGGCAGCGAGCCAACTCCGTATGTCCCGCACATAAGGAGGTCTGGGATTGGTTAGGGTGTCAAGCAGCACCTTTCGAAGAGTCTTTTGCGACTCATCCCGCTTCTGTGCGTACATCGTTATGTGAGCCGGGACGGCCGTGATACAAGCATGTGCAACGGGGCGGATGCCATACTCTTGGAACGTGTTTTCGTTTTTAACCCACCAGTCCTCCATGACGTTCTCCCGTTCCAAGTTCGTGACAATGATTGCGAGAGGTACCTGACTCCCGCAAAGAATCTCGTAAAACATGCGATAGCTTCGCTGCATCGCAGCGGTGATTCTTCCACCTCTGATACAAAAGAGAAGGAGGTCGATGCCACCACTGGAGTGCAGGGACTGGACGAGCTTGTGAGCCTTTTCGATGGCACCCATGAACGAGTTGACGCCAATCTCTGGCTCTTCGAGCCCGACCGTATCAAAGATGCGGAGTGCCATATCTTCCGAAAGACCAAACCAGTACTCCGTCGCTTCTAGCGTGCAACCCTTTAGGTTTGCAGAAGTCTTCGCGATCCCTCTTCCGGCCATCAAGTTGATGACAGAGCTCTTGCCAACCCCAGTTTCCCCGAAAAGGATGACGTTCTTGGGTCTTGAGCCGAGGTATACTGACAGAAAAGAGTGGTTGGTAATGCTACCTGGCGTTCCGTTGGCAAACCTACCAGGTTTTGCATCATCGTGGGTGGAATGACCCTGAGGGGACGTACTATCCTGGATTTCTTCCCTGCCACCCTCCCTAACCGGCACGGAGGGCTTAAAATCTTGAAATATTTCTAGGTATTTTGGGACGGGGTTGGAGGCGAGTGGTTAACTTACTTTTTCTGTTGTCGGCGGAGCTGCACGTGGATTCGTACGGCGGAGCTTTTTCCCCTTCGAACGTGCCGGGGGAGGAAACGGACAAAGTGGACTCCGAATACCCAGCACCCGGGACGGCGGAACTATCTTGTCGTGGGACATGGTTTACATACTTATCAGGATAGGCATCGGGATGCGTGTTCGCTGAATGCTGAGGCTAGTTTTCAGGACTACGTGAGGTATATGTACTTCCGAGACATACCTGCGCCTCACCCAATTCCTGCGAGTGCAGCATAGTCAGGTCAAGTGATCAGGCAAGTGATTACTCTACCTACCACTTGTTCTGGTTCTGTAGACAGAGCCACAGGGTCGCTGTCGCAATTCGTGCTGTCGTCCTCCATCATACTGTTAGACGGAGTGCCAGTGGGAACGCCGTTCCGTTTCATAGTATACCAGCGATTGAACATCTCTGGAGGATGGATGTTGGGGGACTCCTTGGGTGGGGTTGGTTATTCTGAGCACAGAACCCTCGGGTCCTGATAAGACCCAGTGACACTGGTCTGACATCAGTGGTCTCGAATCTGGAAGGTAAACAAAAACTATTGGAAGACCCTTCCAGTTCGGAAATGGAATTCGTGTGGTTAGCGTATGGCGTAAAACTACAGACAAGTCTCACGATGAATCGTGGCAAACATGCGCAGGCCAGCCACAAGCAAAGTTTAGGCGAGTACGTATACCTGCCAATACAGGAATCATTAATCATTCTAGACAAAGAACCCTGGAGTCCTGCAAACACGCCTGGACCACAAGGCTGAGCAATATGTACGTGAGACCTCAGCGCTCAGCGCTCTTGCGCAGAAAGTGAGTAATATCCAGACTTAGACGGACTGCAGCAGAAACCCGGTCTCACTACTCGAGGGTTTACTGCTTTAAAGACCCATGCCATGTACTTGCCGCCACATTTCGAGCAGTACCTTCTCTGAGTCTTAAACGGAGCAAGCCCCGGGGAAGGACTTCCAAGTGCTGAAGACCTAATGCCTGACGACGAGGAGGTCGTAACCCCAAGCCACTATCTCGGCGGCTCGCCCATAAGCAATCAAACCTTGCGATACTGCATATGCGCAGGCCCCTCACTTTGTCCATTTCACCTTGAAGATGTCACTGACACGCCTGATAGCATAACTTACCCCTCGCCATTTTTTTCTGCTGGTATTCCTTCTCCATAGGCCCAAAAATATCATCTCGGCAAAGGTTTTATCGTTTTATGATTAACTTGATGGAGCCGAGGTGGGTTGCAGTGGGAAATCGGCGTCAAACACGTTCATGGGCGCTGTTGGGAAGGTTCACCAGGTCGTCACGTCCCTGCACTACGTGGATGGCATCGATCACCTCCTTTTTTATCATAGGTTGGAGAATCAGTCAAACCATCATGATGCAACGAGGCTACCGCCTGTTGTGTTTTCGAGGTTCTGTGTGGGGGTCGGGTACCCTTTGCAGTCGTCACCACGAATTTGGAACGGGAGAACACCATGGAGGACTGTGAAAAGGCATTTTAACCATATGGCACCTGCCCTGTCGCGCGCGCATCACAGGCGTTCCGGCGTGTCGGTTACTCGGGGTTGGATATTGGGTAGAAGACGATCTTAGGATTAAGAGCAAAAGACGATTTCAGGAGTCCGGGTTTGTTATCCAGTGGATACAATTTTGTGATGTAAGCCATCGTTATCATGTTCCCCTACCGGGATGAACGCAGTATTGGATCCAGACGGAAATTTCGATACCGCAGTGGGGCAAACTTTGATTGTGGTCGAGCTACCGAGATGATGGTGGGAGGCTTGGGGTTTCGGCCTCCGCATGGCTAGACACCGAGTCATTTTCAGAAGCCAAAACCCTTCCGTCGCCGAGGGATGGATCGTTTAGGACTCAGAGCGTTTCTCGAAATGTGATAGCGAATACCTAGCATGCCATCGAAGTGAACTGCGAGACCGACGAGCCTCTGCCGCACAGCCTGACCCCTAACACAGACATGATAAGCAACATTGAATATTGAGCGCCATTTAGATGAATGACGATTCTTCTTTTGACCGCGCTGGTTCTTGAAGACTAGGTTTCTGCCGCAGCCTCGTGGTCCAGGCGTGTTTGCACTTGGTTTGCGCCAATTCCGACGTTCATTATATCCATACCACTGCGCCGCTCTATAATATCCTCGAGTTCGCGATCTACGCGTGTCTGCAAGCGCTCAGGTCTACTAAGCGTTCATTCTGCCACTTCGAATTCGGCAGCTGGCGCATATTCTTCAGGGGCCGCTCGCTAGCCTTGCTATCTGCGCATATCCACAGGCAGGTTTAAGGTGTTCGCCCGACTGTGTTATGGTTGGTACGTATTCGACTGGAGGTGGTCTACGCATGCTTGCCACCTAGGGATTTGTCGGGTTCCATGGCATACGTCAACGGCTAACTACCCGGATTCCATTTCCCCAGGGTCCCTGATTGTCTTCTAGATTTGAGTCCATTGATGCAAGATAGTTATCATTAAGGTCTTATCGTGACTCAACATCTCTCTACTCCCCGTATTCGCGAAGAACGATCAAAGTCATCCAAAGAGTCAACCAATATCCATCCACGAGAGATGGACACGAGCTGGCAGACTACCCAACGGAACAGCGTCTCCACTCTATCTAGCAATATGACGGAGAACGACAACACAAGTTTCTACTATGACTCTGCGGCGCAATACACAGAACCAGAACAGACGGTCAGTAGAGTAACCACTAACCTGAGCATTTGACCTGAGTGTGTTGCACTCGCAGGAGAATGAAGCACATCTTGAGAATACACATGCTTCATGCAGACCTGAAAACCAGCTTGAGGATCCAGAGGAAACGGATCCAGATGCCCATCTTCCTAATATGAATGCAAACCATGTCCCACAATACGATTACCGCACTGCCCTGGGTAGTGGGCAGAGTGGTACTTCTTTTCCGGAGCACACAATCACCTCCACTAAGCCCATTCCGGTGACCGGACAATCGGCAAAGGTAATGTCAAACGGCCCTCTATTCCCTTCCATGATTGAGTATTTTATCCACAGGACATCGTAGATATCCATACACCGAATATCGTTGTATTCGGTGAAACTGGTGTTGGCAAGTCGTCCGTCATAAATTTAATTGCCGGGAAGGATGTCGCATGTACCTCCAATGACGCACTCGGATGTACTTTTCAGCACGAACGGTACACCATCATGCTGGGTGGGAAGTCATGCGCCCTATGGGACACTGCGGGACTGGAGGAAGGAAGTGAAGGAAGAGTTCCAGCTGCCCTTGCGGAGAGCAATCTGAGAGCGTTGATTCAAGGGTTGGCGCACGCAGGGGGCATTCACCTCGTCATCTATTGCATCCGCGGCGGCAGAGTCACGAAAGCATTCCAGCGCAACTACCACTTGTTTTATGTCACGGTCTGTCGGAAAAAGGTGCCTGTCGCCTTAGTTGTGACGAGCTTGGAATACCAGGAAGGTGAAATGGAGACGTGGTGGCACGAGAACGAGGGGGATCTGCGGCGATCAGGGATGCGATTCGATGCACATGCATGCGTGACGACGCTGGATGATAGGGATCAGATCATTCGCAATCGGCGAGCTGATTCGCAGGACTGCCTACGCAAGCTCGTGCTTGAATACTCTAAATCTCCCCCTTGGAAAATCAAGCCGTCGTTTATATCGTGGGTCTTGCCCACGTTTCACGATGTTCTCCGCAGAACATTTTCTGCATGCAGACCAGGAAATATCAAGACCACACGAAGGGTGATCGTTTGTGATATGGCCGAGGTCTCTCCACCCCTCTTCCAGCTCTCCCCAGGGATTACTGCTGTGTGGCAGAGATTCGATGGCTTGATAGGCGATACACCATACGAGTTTGTTCGGATGGACAAGCGTGCCCTACAAATGCCCACGTCCGCATCGCAGCATGTAGCAGGCGTCGGCGCGGGGGTGCTTGTCTTCTACACCTCCGCTGTGGCCGATACTGGTATCTCCTCAAAGGACATCGATGCGCTCAGGACGTTCTATGACATTGCGGGGGGACAGACCTGTCCCGTAATCGTAGTACTGCGGGGGTGTGATGATGAAGCAACCGCCAGGGTGCTCTGGAGTGACGTTGTATCGCATCACAGCGACATCCAGGCACATCTCACCTTCCTTCCTAGCACGGTGGGTGGCCAATCTGACGCACAAGTAAAGTTGAATGGGGTGATCGAAGGGCTATGCATCGAGCACATCGAAGTCGTGCCCTCCGGATTCTCCAAAACCGGCAGGCGGTTTCTCGCAGCATTTGTGGAGGGACAGTTCGCGCATGTCACCGGATTCGTGACGAAAAGAGCGAAACAGCTCGCCCCCATTCCATGAGTGTTAGATAGATATTTCAGATAGTGGCTCTTCCCTTGTGTTTCTTTCATCCTGTAGATCGTTTTCGAGGCTTATGTATACAAAACCAGTTAGAATGTACACCTTGCCTTAATTAAGTGGGCATACCTTTGACGATGGATGGTTGAATGATGTTTATTGTTGGTTGGACACAAGGTCAGAACCAAGATGTCTAAACTAAACCTATCTGGGATAATTCCATGCGTGTGGTAGCGTCCAGGCTCCTACACTCCGTCGCTGCCCGTGTGGGGGGGCGACATACCAGGGAGTGTGGACTTGTTGAACGGTTTCAGTAGACCTATGCTGGTATTCAATTCTTCACAGCCACCCCATCCCACCAAGACCACACCGTGACAGTGCGATTATGCAAAGGTTGTAAATAAAGTCATAAGACCAGGCAAGTGATGCATACGACCTAGTACGTACCAACACAATCAAGGAGTCACTTACACAAGCCTGCTACGTCAGTGCCATGTCATCGTCCCCCTCAATAATCATCTGTGCCAACTTTTCAGCATCACGACGAGACAGCGAACATCTTCTTTCGAGCCTCTTCACCAGATCCTTCTTCCTGGGGGACTCGCCCTGCGCTAAAAACGGCCGGAGTAGTTGACCAATGAAGACGGCCCAACTCCGTATCTCCCCCACGTAGGAAGAATTAGATTTGGTTAGGGTATCAATCAACATCTTCCGAAGAGTCTCCTGCGACTCTGTTCATTTCTGTGCATACATCGTTGTGTGAGCGGGGACGGCGGTGCTGCAACCATGTGCGACAGGGCGAATGCCATATCGTTGGAACGTGTTTTCGTTTGCGACCCACCAGTCCTCCATGACGTCCCCCTGCTCCAAATTCGTGACGACGATTGCGATGGGTACCTTCCAATGCTGCGCTCGGGTGTACTTTTAAGCACGAACGGTACGACATCAAGCTGGACGGAATGGCTTGCACCCTCTGGGACACCACAGGACTTGACGAGAAGGGACGGTCCCCGCTGACGTCGCGGAAAAGAATTTGAAATCATTGATCGGAGAGTTGGTACGTGCTGGGGGCATTCACCTCGCCATCTACCGCATTCGTGGGAATCGACTTACCAAGGCCCTCAAGCACAACTACGACCTGTTCTACGTCGCGGCCTGTCAAAGGAAGGTGCCCGTCACCTTAGTCGTGACCGAGTTGGAGCACCAGGAGGGTGGAATGGAGACTTGGTGGCATACGAACGAAGGGCGCATGCGGCAGTCAGGGATGCGATTCGATGCACATACGTGCGTGACGACACTGGATGCCGAGAACTAGATCATACAGGATCGGCGATATGAATCGCGGACTCGCCTGCACAAGCTCGTACTTGAGTGTGCCGAGCTGCCCCTTGGAGGATCAAGAAATCATATCTGTCATGGATATCATCCATACTGCGCGGTATCCTCCTGAAGCCACTTTCTGCGGGTAGATGGGGTGATATCAAGACCATACGGAAGGTGATCATTCGTGACGTGGCCACAAACCCTCAGACCCTCATCCAGGCGTCGCCGGGAATTACCGTTCTCTGCCAACGATTGGGCGGAATGATAGGCGACAAGCAGTAGGAGTTTGTTCGGGTTGACAAGGATGCCCTGGGAACCGCGTTGCAGCATGAAGGGGGCACGGGTGTGCTTGTGTTCTACACCTCTGCCCTCGTCGGTAATGAGATATCCAAGGAGGACGTCACTGCGTCGAAGACCTTTATGACATTGTGGGACATACCCGTCCTGTAATCGTCATACTGCGGGGCTGCAATGATGAAGAAAACGCCCGCAAGCCATTACCTTGCATCACAGTGACATCCGTGCAGATCTTAACTTCCTTCCTAGCACGGAGGATGGCCAGTCTAACGAGTTGATCGAGATGATCGAAAGGCTGTGCATCGAGCACATCAAGGTCCGTAAACCCAGAGCTGGAAAACGACATTCCATATGGTTTTAGAAGCATGAATCTTGAATGTCACCGGACTGAGGCGAAATAGCTCGCTTCCGGTACACGGGCATAAGATAGTGGAAAGGCCAGGATGGGGAAGATCATCGCCACGATGGGTAGTCAGTTAGTCGTTAGCTCGTCTTGTGCTTCTTTCCTTCTTTTCACACTGTAGATGATTTTCGAGGCTTTTTTATGAGAATGCCTGCAATGCCTTAGTCGAGCAAGACCGCGACAGACTGTTGAATGATGTTTACCGTTGGTTGGACCTGCATAAAAGCAAAAACACCTTTCATCTTCGGTCGGCCATAGCACATCAACACCCACTCGGAATTCGACGAAAACGATACCATTCGACTCGGAAGTCACAAGCAATCATTTTCCAAATAGGCCGGTGGAGAAAGAACAAAGTTTTGACATTTCGGGGCTCCGGGGTTTTGATTCCAGTACGTTTCGTGTCCCTTCTGTCATCTAGCACATTGGAGACACGTCGTAGATGTGCCACAGCGTCGGAAACCCATTTCAGACGTCCAATGGGCCATTGTACGGCTCTCCGGATTTCTGGATTACGAGCACATTGCCATGTGCCTTGATGTATCTACTCCCACGGTCAAACGAATTCACTCGCACTTTTGCACGTATGGAACGATCCCTAACCAGGACAAGCATTCAGCTCAACAAGACAAATGGAACAATAGACATCTCTGAGACATTGATGTTGACGTATGTTGCCAGAGTTAATCAACCCTATCACCCAAGGACTGTCATAAATCACTATAGTTTATTCTAGGTACCCTTCAGAAACCTCTGGATCCCTACTTGGACGAAGTCTGAGAGATGCCAGATGGCCATATCATGTGGTATTCAGGTTTCACATTCAACTGTTTGGAGAAGACTTCGCGGTGCAGGATTCGTGATGGAGAAGGTAAGTGTTCCTCCGCGTTTGTAGTAGCATTCTGCATTTTTTTAGATTACACGCATTGCTGGAGAAAGGGCTGCACAAAAACGATTCGAGTACCTTGCCAGGATAGGAATGTATCAGGCGGAGTAGCTGGTTTTTGTTGATGAAACTTCTATGGATCGTCGAACGACTTACCATGGTCATGCCTGGTCAGTTTGAGGTACCAAGGCGCAGCGTAAAGCGTTCTTTGTAAATGGCCGATGGTGAGTTCACGCTTTGTTGTAGATACGTTGGTTATTGCTAACTACCACACAACTTCTCAGTTATCCGTACATTCTCGCCTAGTGATGGCATTTTACATGGCGATATGGTCGAGGGATTCATCGAGCGGTTACTTGACAATATACAACCCTTCCCGGCTTCGAACTCCGTCATCGTAAGGGACGACTGCAAGCTTTACAAGCACCCTGAAATACAGGAACGAATCAGGCCAGGCACATATTTCGATCGCTCGATCCCAGCTGACTGTCGTACAGAGGAATGCAGTGCGAGCTTCTATTGCCTCACTCTCCCGACCCGAATCCAATCGATCTCATTTTCTCCGCAATGAAGTATCACCTTCGTATGAATGGTGACTACGCTCAGATGGCCACGACGGAGTTGTCAGATCTGAAAATATACTAATATATCACATTACTCCAGGCACTACATATTATTGCTCAGCCTCCCGAAGCCACACTTGGTTGGTTTGCGCATTGTGGCTACGTATGATATCCACGTTCCCCTACAATGTTTCGCACTGGATGTTATGATCGTTTCTTCATGATCTTTGAGAGTTGATGGCATATCTTATCGACTTATTTTTTACCTCATGCTCCCCAGTCCATCAACATCTTTTGTTTCTCCGTTATACTCATCACGTATGTCTGCGACATCGACTCGCATCGCAGATGTTGATGCATCGCTACCCTGTGATCAGGCAGAAGATTTACATCCACACCACAACAAAGTACTCGTAAGTACTGACATGAAGTGTCTATGCATTCCACTATTTCAACGTGCATCACTCCTGTGACCTCGAGCTTGAACGGCTACGGCGGCCAAGCTCGTTCCTACTAACGGGAGTGGCCGAGGCCAAAGACCAAATGTCCGAGTCGACGAATTCAGAAGGTATGACACAGTATCGTGTCCCCAAGTTATCCCCTCCTCGTCAACACCATCGCCGCTACTTTCTCCGCAAACTCACGAGGCAACGAACACCTCGTCTCAAGCTTCCTCGTTAACTCCTCTCTCCTAAACGACGCCCGGTCATCCCACCCCAGAAACGCCAGGAACATCTCCACCAGGCGCATGAACCAACTCCGTTTATCCTGCACGTACGCCGGACGCGGGTTCCTCAGCGCCTCGCGCAGCATGCGCTGCAGCGTGATCCGCGACTCCGCCCGCTTTGAAGCGAACGTCTTCAGATGCGCTGGTACGGCCGTGATACATGCATGCGCGACACTGCGGATCTCGTACGCCTCAAACACCGCTTCGTTGCGCACCCACCACGTCTCCATCACGTCCTTTTGCTCCAAATGCGTCACCACGATCGCGAGCGGAACTCGTTGCTCGCACATGATCTCGAAAAAGAGCCGGTAGTGTCGTTGCATGGGCACGGTGATCCTCCCAGCGCGGATACAAAACAGGAGGAGATCGATGCCCCCGGCTGTATGCAACGTCGTGATGAGCGCGTGGGCGTTCTCTATGGCGCCCAGTAAGTGGTTATGGTCCCTATCGGGTTCTTCCAGCCCGACTGTGTCGAAGATGCGGAGGGAGATCTCAGAATCTGATCTGCGCTCCCGTGGAAGTGTCACGTCGTACGGCGTTGCTTTCAGTGTACATGCTTTCGCGTCCCCAGAGGTGGGAGCGACCTCGGCGCCACCAATGAGATTGATGACGGCGCTCTTCCCCGCGCCTGTCTCTCCGAACAAGATCACGTTCTTGGTGTTGGGTACTAAGGATAGAGGGCATCAATGGTGGGTGGAGGTGCTGAGTCGGCGTCCATGCAGAGACGCGGGGAGCTACTCACCCTTGGCGTTTTTGGGGAATTCGTATGGCGGTGGTGTTGGATCTTCATCCAACTCGTCGAACAGCCAGTCAGCCATTTGTGGGGCCTCGATACAGTGGGAGAACTGAATCCGTGTTCGCGCCTGCGTGGTAAAATACGGCGGGGGGAACGGAACAAGAGGAGAGATCACGAGCTTGCAGGGTCTCACTGTCACTCCGGTCGACCCTCACCTTATATTTATGTTGGCTGTCGCTGCCACGTCTAGTATCCAGCAGACGGACGCGACACAACGCTGTTCTAGACGAGAAGGAATCCGCATATGGCTAACTTCGGTGATGATCAAGAACGCACTCGAGCGGTCTCCACCGCAACGATCGGGGGCCTTCCCTAGGACTCTTTTCTGCCTTCCATCGAACGCGTATCACGTACTTTGTTCTTCCAAGCCATTCGGCGTTACGGACAAGATCGAGTAAACGTCAAGAGGGCGCGCCGCCCTGGTTCACGGGATTCACGTTTCGTGATGACCGTGTCCATGGAGATTTATTCAGCGCACTCGAGCTCACCGTCGCAAGCCACTATACTTCTTGAAGAACGTCCATCCACCACCCAACCGCGAGCGATGGACGCCAGCCAGGATACCCTCCCCCGAATCGATTCTTCCGCTCCCTCTGACATGGCGGTGCATGCATCCTCCTCCCCGCTCCAGGAACCAGGAAAAGGGGTAAGTGATGCTAATCTGAGTCGCTCGTCTCGTTCCCTCCACCTGATCGTCGGGGTGCTACACCAAGGCGTGCGTAGGACCCAAAACGACGTCCGCCGTCTACGGTGACACGTACCCCAAAAACATTGTCCTCTTTGGCGAAACGGGCGTCGGGAAATCGTCACTCATCAATCTCATCGCGGGACAACACGTCGCGCAGACATCCAACGACGCGCTCGGGTGTACGGCGGAGCATAGACGGTACGACGTTACCCTCAAACTGCCAGCGCCGTGTGACTCGTCCGGTTCCGAGTCTGTCACCGTCTCCCTCTGGGACACCGCAGGCCTGGACGAAGGCACCCGAGGCACCGTCCCTGCCACTACATCCACCGCCCACCTCGAATCCCTCCTCCAGACCCTCGCCCGCTCCCCAACAGGCGTCCACCTTCTGCTCTTCTGCATCCGCGGCACCGCCCGGGTCACGCGAGCCCTCCAGCACCGCTACGATCTCGTATACGACGGCATGTGTCACAAAAAGGTGCGGATCGCGCTGGTGGTGACTGGCTTGGAGTACCAGTACTTGGAGAGCGCAGAAGGAATGGAGACCTGGTGGGAGGAGCACGAAGGAGTGATGAAGCAGTTGGGGATGGTGTTTGATGAGCACGTATGCGTGACGATGATGGATGTGCAAGAGGACGGCGGGCGGGGACGGCGGCTCACGTCGCAGAGACGGCTGCGAGAGCTTGTGGTGAGGTTTACCCGGCCTGGCACGACCCCATGGAAAATCGAACCGTCGTGGTGGAAATCGATGGCGGTGCCAATATTCCACAGGCTTGTTCGCCTCGAGAAACATGTCGAGGCCAACATCTTCAGAATCTGCCTATTTTATATGGTTTTCAAGCGGTGGGTTATGATTGCTATTCGCTGGTTGGCGGGAGCGTGGCAAGGTCGTCATTGACCCTGATCCAGCAACGCGACGCGCTACAGAAGACTACGCCTGGATACGTAGGACGCTTGGTGTCATGTGTCATAGAACGTTGAACGTTTTGAACCCCAGATTGGTTAGAACTAGGACCGCATGTGTATTTGAGGTACTTTTGAGGTACTTTGATGGATGTAGTAGGTCCAGAGTTCTGATACACCGAGTATCACTTCTTCTATGCGCTCGATTTACGTGTCAGCAAGCAACCTAGTCCAGGTTTGGGGAATTCACGGGTCTCAGATGACCCGGGGTAGAGTCGTCGATTGAGGTCACATGTCGCTTCCGCGGATGTGTACGAAACGAGCGAGAACGTTTTACCTTTATCGGGATTGCGAGATAGTCGATGCTGTGTCGTCCACAAGCTTAAAACCATAGATTAAATTCAGTATGTGCAGGGTATTCCAACGCGTGTGGTAAATCCAGAGCTCTGATATAGCGCGTTTCGTGTTCTCTATGTCTATGAGCAAGTGGAAAGATTAGCCGCCCCCAAAAGTTGCGAGTCTCACAGATCTACGATTTAGCAGCGGGTGGTGGGATACCCTCGGCCAACAAGACTGGGCCCTTTTTCCTCGGTTCTGGCTCGCCCATGGCTTTCTTTACGACAGAGTTGCTAAGCATGTTCGAGTACTTTGGTTGTACGAACATGGCACTGGGACGATCCCGTTGAGCACGTGCTGCCAAAGGTGGATGAGTGTACTTACTTGGCTTCCACGAGGAGGTTTCCCTTGAGGTCTTCGACGCGTCCAGAGACGTTTGCTTTGCGTCCGTTCTTCTCATCTAGACGGACCTTGATCACGATAAACTACCGACACCGGTTTGGATGAGCAACAGTGGACAACGACACGGCGTCCCTACCTGGTCCGCAAATGTCGGGGCCCTGTAACTGATCGACAGCTTCGCAGTGACGCCAATCTTGTCGGGTAAATTATTGATCGCCTAATCATTCGACGTTCAAAAAAACATTGCCAACCAAGTATAGGACCAACTCTCCACCCCACGCACCGTTCTTGCCAAAGTCTCGTCCAGAAGCGTCGCGAGCAACCCCCCATGAACGATCCCGTCATGTCCGCACAATCCCCTCCCAACATGCGTGATCACCACCGCCTCTGTCTCGTCCCACCTCGCTCTTACCATCGGCATCAACGCCAACTTTCCTGGACCCCTCAGCGCCCCCGCGGAGAGATTGTTCACCCGTCGTTCCTCTGGGAAGTTTCGGTACGGACGGACTTCATACCAGTCGTCAGCGTCGGGGGCGGTGCGGAGGGACTGGAGGAGGGGGAGGGATTGGAGGGTGCGTTCGAGGTCGGCGGTGTAGGTGAGGGAGTCGGGTGAGTCGGGGTCTGGGGGTGGGCCGGGTGCGGGGCGGGGAGCGATGAAGGTGACGTAGGGGTGCGGGAAGAGCGCGCCGGCGGTGTAGGCGCCGAGGGAGACCGTGCTGACGAGGAGGAGGGCGCGGAGGATGCCGGGCCGGGATCGGGATGGGCGGTGGGCGGTGGAGAAGAGACGGGGTCCACGGGTGGCGCGTCGGAGGAGGGCAGACGAGAGCATCTCTATAGGGAGTGGGGAGAGGGATGGATTATGTAAGGATCACACTCTCGGCCGGACCCGAGCGGAGTTTGAACTGTACATGCATATCAGTGAGCATGATTGACTCCACCCACTGCCGACCTCTCTCTCAAGACCTCGACGCCAGCCTCAAAGGAAAAAAAAAAACAAGATGGTGAGTCGATATTGGACATTCAAAACTGCATATCGGAATCCTCTGGCACCGACACATCCATGAACATTCAACTACTGCGGGATGGATGGCGAGTACATATTCTGGATGGAACTAGGGTCTCTAACCAATTTGATCACAGCCGGTTCAGCAACCCATGGCTATACGTGCCCACGAAAGCAGAGTTTCATGACGAGGACGCTTTCGTTATTGCTGGACTCGCTCAATTCTGAGCAGAGTGCTAGAGCTCCGAGACACAGTGGCGATCGCATCCGTCCGTCCTTGTGATGAACGCGCGACTGACTGTGTTCTCGTCTCAATGACCAGCCCCCCAAATCCAAACCCGGCTCGGGCAAGAAACCTGCCCCCGCACCTGGCTCTGCCAACAAGGCCGCCAAGTCGACGAAAAACCCTCTCTTCGAGTCCAAGTCCCGTAACTTTGGTATCGGTATGTCCCTCATGCTTTCTCCAATGCAACGGGTCGTTGATCAAAGTTGCAGGTCAGGACATCCGTCCCAAGACCGACTTGACCCGCTTCGTCAAGTGGCCCGAATACATTCGTCTTCAACGTCAAAAAGTCATCCTTAGCCAGCGTCTCAAGGTGCCTCCCGCCATTGCACAGTTCTCGCACACCTTGGACAAGAACACCGCCACCCAGTTGTTCAAGCTTCTCAACAAGTATGTCTTCATCTCGACAGGACCCGATATGTTCTTATCCATCGTCTAGATACCGTCCCGAGACCAAAGCCGAGAAAAAGGAACGTCTCGAAACCATCGCCAAGGCCACTGCTGAGCAAAAGGAGGCAGCCAAGGACAAGAAGCCTCTCTACGTCAAATATGGTCTCAACCACATCGTTGCCCTCATCGAAGCCAAGAAGGCTTCTCTGGTCGTCATTGCACACGATGTCGACCCCATTGAACTGGTCGTCTTCCTCCCTGCACTCTGTCGCAAAATGGGTATCCCTTATGTGATCGTCAAGGGCAAGGCTCGTCTCGGCACGGTCGTCCACAAGAAGACCGCTTCTGTTTTGGCCCTGCAGGACGTCAAGAGCGAGGACCAGCGCGAACTCGCCACCCTCATCAGTGCTGCCAAGGCCAACTTGTGAGTTCTAACACCCACTAGTAGTCCCTATAAACCTGACGGCATTCTTACAGCTCTGACAAGTATGAGGAGCAGCGCCGTCAGTGGGGCGGTGGTATCCGTGGTAACAAGTCCACCCAAATGTTCCGCAAACGTGCCAAGGCTGCCGGCTTGAACCCCAACGCACCCTCTCTCGGCAAGCTCTAAGACGGTCCAGGTCACCCACCCCTCACTTATTGGCCTGGGGTCGGCTGTTGTCGTTGTCGGTCGTCGTATGTCACTGTCATGGTCCTTATGTGCTAGGAAGTATGCTATGCATTACGTCGTATCGTTATTTCCTGGTTACGCCACGGCAAACGCGGATGATACTGGATGAAGATGCGCATTGTCGTTGGTTGCGTCTGTGAGAATACGATTTGATTACGAGCGCGATATTTTCAAGAATGTCTCCCTTAAGGAACGAACCAACATAAAGTTGTTTGCGTTGGTATTACCACAGCCGGGTCAATTGACAGAGGGTGTCGATGGAACCCAAATGGGTTCACCTCATTGTTAACTGGAGTCTCCAACGACTCGCCAAGTTCGTAATTGCCCCCATCGCTCTAGCAGTCTTGCATACTACCTGTCCCTCCCGGGCCCTGTGTCCGCCAGGATGGTGCGGAGAGAGACCCTCTGCTCTCTGCGGGTCAGCGACGCACTGCGCTTTGAGTCCCCATTTCTGGAACTGGTATGTGGTACCAATCGGTTATACCAACTGGACGAACACTTCCTCCATGTTGTCGTAAAAATCGTCAAATTTTTATGACAATCTGGAGGGGGTGTTTGGTCATTCTGGTAATCATATATGCATATGCATATACAGTAGACTCCCTTATAACACATACGTGGTAAAACCCATACTCCCTCAAAACCCATACCTTTTTCAGTTTCCCAACTTGGTTTGCAGGGATTTCGTACCCGAAACCCATAACTCTCCCATAACACATAACCCATACTATTTTTCGGATGTCATAACCCATACATGTGCTTAGATGATGGAAATGGACTGCTAGATTAGGCAATTATTTTATATAATATTTTTGGCCATCTCAGAATGGCAACAACAACCCAAACCATCAACTTTGCATCAACTTCTATCATTATGAAACCCCTTGATGTTCTAAAAAAGAGCTTAACAAACCTTCGAAATCAGATTCAAGAAAGGAAGGCTAAACTTGCAGCTGAGTTAAAGGCTGGTTGACCCATATCAGAGGTTGATCAGGAGTGGCTAGATGGTGATGGAAATTTGGTAAATGAAGAACAGATGGTGGAGGCCTTGGATGCAGCCTCTAATTATGAACAAGGCATTGAGAGGTTGGATTCATGGGGAAAGACAATTGTACAAAAGCTACAGAAGCTTGCAGAAGGCAGTGGGAAAAGTGATGCCCCTTCAAAAAAGCAAAAGCATAGGATTTTAGAAATTCTTATGGTCTGTGTGCACAGTATACTAACTCTGAGTCTACTATCCTTTGTAGGCCCCGACAATGCAGGGTCTGCAAACACATCCTACCATGAGAAAATCAAACTGCCCACAAAGCCTCTGAAAAAGGAAAATGCAACTCTTGCACACCAGATTGAAGTTCTTGATTGGTATCATGCCAATGGCAAGAACCAGGTGAAAACAGCAACCCACTTTAATGCAATCTATCCAAGCCTTCATCTGAAGCAACCAAGGATATCTGCATGGCTCAAGGATGAATCAAAATTGTTACATTCCAACCTGGGTAGGCTAGACATGTAGATGTTACAACTTACCTAGCCCCTATTCCTTTTTCAGCTCGACCCCTATCACACACCTGTGAGAACCTGCCCCACACCTGTACTCTGGCCTTCATCCTTGTCCCTCCTTGCCTAGGGAGGCCATCATTGTTCCTAACGTGACCCCCTTGCTTGGTCTTACAACTAGACACCACTCGGACTCTTCATCTTCCACCCTCGTCCCTACTCTAAGTTACCTTCTCCGTCCTACCCTCCGCCATAGACCTGTTCTCATGCTTATCCAGGAACACCCTACTTCCCCATCACCTTGGACCTTCACAGGTTACATCTGGGGATCTTCCCCATCACTGTCTTTTGTCCTCATATCTGCCTGGGATCTTCCCCCGGCTCCCTCGTACGCTTTCTCATTCTTCTTGTTCACCTTGACACTCTTCATTTACCTTATCATTGGCACTATCTGCACACCCCTTGCCCTAGTCGTGCGTCTACCGACATTACACTGTATTATTTCCCTTTGCCCCACTTATGCAGCCCCTATCCTCGCTTATTTCACACCTGGCACTTTAGCTTGTGCATCCTTTTGATGTCCCTGCCCTTGGCCCACACCCTTGGCCCACACCCTTGGCCCACATTTGGGCTCCTCTTCATTTGTACACTTATATACCGGGCTCCTTCATACACTTGTTCTTTACCTTGATCTTACCTGGTATTCCCCTTGTACCTTGTACTTGATCCCTTGGGTTTTCCCTTGCATTGTAGCACCTGTACTTCACACCTATGCCCAATGTCACCCCTTGATCGTCTTCTACTGCTGTCTGGCACCCCCATCAGGACTTCCTCAACTAGAAGACACTATCAGGTCTATGTTTCCAGCTACCTGGTTGGAACGTAACAGTAGGGTTGCTGGTTTCTCTTGGTGATCTTGTCAGCTTGTTCCCATTGGGTGTGGAAATGAATGGCCTTTGAGTACCAGTCAGTGATGGTGGTGGGGATGATGTCGAGAGACATGATTCACCTCATTAGGGAGGGGGGGAGACCTGTGGTGAAGTATCCAATGAGGACATTGTTGTCCTTGATGCCTGCATGCTGGACATGGCCTTGGAATTCAGTGATGTAGGTGGTGAAATGACCCAAAGCTAGGAGCTTAGGCAAGTCAACAACCAACTAAGACTGAGGAAAGTTGCTGATAGAGGGAACTCTTTGAGTGTGACAAGATCTTTGCAGGTAACTCCCAAGAGAACTAGACTGGGGTACAGTCGTAGCCTCTTGGATCTTTATATACTAACTACTGTTTGTACATGTCAATATCGAATCTACAATATAGGGTCATCGGTAATTAAATACATGAGGTAGAAGCATGGATCATAGAATGGAAGAAGCAGATGTTATGATTTTCCTCGGTTCGCGGTACCCGGCCCGGCTCTCCCGTATCCGGCCCCCGGCTACATCTCATTTTCCATTCCTGGTCTCGCCCAGACCTCCCTCCGACTGTGTTCCTGTTCATCGCCCCTGAACACGGCCCTTACCGGTTCTCTCGGCTATCCCCGGCCTCATGCCTTTTCCCTCGTCATCGCCCTTCGGCTGTATTACCACCGCTGTGTCGCACAGCACGTCTCGGTATCTATTCGTGGTCTCAGTCTCGCTACTTCTCCCGCGATCCTCTGTGGTCTACTGATCCCGGTTAATCGCGCTTCTATTGGCTCGGTTCCTATTCTATTCTCGGAGGCTTTCCTTGGACTCTTACTATAGACTCCTGGCTGGTATATTGTTCCCTATTGCTCCCTATTGGTGCCGGTTACCTTTTACGGACGTTTCCCCACGGGCACACAGGTCTTCTTTCATTTGGTATATATAGACCCGCCTTATGCGGTTGTTGTACCTTAACTTAGATCTGATCCAAAGTACCTAGCTTCGAACTCTTGGCAGAGAACCTTCTCAGTCAACTAGAGCCGAAGTGACATCACCTCTAGTTCCCCTCCGGTGGTGCGGAAGGAACCCCTTCGTACCCGCGCCGGACTGTACCCCTATCTGGCCTCGGACGCTGAGACCGCTCTTTGCTGAGCGTTCAGTTGCTGGGTCACGATCTACTTATTACGCAAGTGATCGCCGAGCTTACGCCGACGGTCGCAAACGTAACAGCAGAGATCAAATAGTTGTGCAACACATGAGGTGTGGCAGAATGGAAGAGAAGCATAGTGTGCACTGCACGGAAATGATTGTGAGAATGAATATAATCTACTATAGATATATGAAAGTCTAAATAGAAGTGTTAGTTAATGAAACTAAATGGAGTTAGATCTGGATCGGGAGATCTATAGATACAAGGAATGAGTCATGTGACAATTGGTCACGTAATGAATGAGATAGGAGTCCGAGTGGTTACAATGTTATCTCCTATGATATGATGAGTGATTGTTAGATAGTGAAGATAAGATGAGATCATAGTGGATCAGATATCTAATCTGATAAGATAAAGAAAAATGATAAGTTGTAAAATAAAAGATAGAGTGAAAAATGAGTATCATAGTTACATGTCCATAACAGGTGGAGAGGGGGGGGGTCGAAGGTCTTGTCTTTCTTCGCGGTCATCCTGGCAGTGGATAGCCAGGTGATGGCATTCTCCATGGTATCTTGATGGTGAAAGGTAGTGTAGAATTTGGTGGCAAAGTCTGTGAAGGTGCTAAAGTTTATGACTGTTCCAACAATGACCTGTTTTCGAAATGACTCAGCCCAAGTCTTTGCAGTTCCTTCCATCATGTATGAGAGGGTGAAGGCGACTT
>QFEL01003976.1:0-24332 GCA_003316195.1 Neoboletus brunneissimus
AGACCCGTTCCCATGCCTATCCAGGAACACCCTACCTCCCCGTCACCTTGGACCTTCACTGGTCACATCTGGGGATCTTCCCCATCACCGTCATTTGTCCTCACATTTGCCCAGGATCTTCCCCTGGCGCCCTCGTATGCTTCCTCCTTCTTCTTGTTCACCCTGTAGGCTTTCATTTACCTTACCACTGGTGCTATCGGCACACCCTTGTCCTAGTCATGCGTCCACCGACGTCATGCTGTAGTATCTCCCTTTGACCCACTTACGCGGCCCCTACCCTCGCTCATTTCACACCTGGCACTTTAGCTTGCGCGTCCTTTTGACAGCCCTGTCCTTTGCCCACACCCTTGGCCCATATTTAGGCTCCCCTTCATTCATATATTTATATACCGGACCTCTTCATACATTTGTTCCTTATCTTCGTCTTACCTGGTACACCCCCCCCCTTGTACCTAGCACCTTGGACTTCCCCTAGCATTATAGCACCTGTACTTCGCACCTTGCCAATGTCCACCCCGTGATCGTCTTCTGCTGCTGTCTGGCGCCCCCGTCAGGACTTCCTCGACCAGGAGATGTTACCAGGTCTATGCTTCCAGCTGCCCAGTTGGGAACGTAACAAACATCATGCTGTATTCCCCCCCTTTGCCCCACTTGTGCAGCCCTTACATTTGCTTATTTCACACTTGTCACTTAGACTTGCATGTCCTTCTGACGTCCTCACCCTTTGCCCATACCCTTTGCCCACATTCAGGCTCCTTTTCATTTGCATAGTACTTATACTGGACCCTCAAGTACACTTGTATCCTAGCTTCAGCTTACTGGTTCTTCCCCTGGACTTGTACCTAGTCCCTACCGGCTATACTCCCTTGTATTCACATACCCAGCCTATGCAACACCTTTGATTGCCTTCTTCTGTCGTCTGGCACCCCCATCAGGACCTTCTTGATAAGAAGTCACCTACCAGTCTATGTCTTGGACCTACCCAGGTTCGAATGTAACAGTGCCACCTGCCAACAAAACAAGTCGAATACCCACCCTACTGTCCCCCTGCTCACCCCTATTTGCTCCACCCGCACCTGCCCCTTGCAGCAGATCTCCTGTAATCTCATCACTGACCTCCTCCTATCCAGAGGCTTTGATTCTCTTCTGGTCGTGGTCGGCCATGGACTTACTAAGGGGGGATTCTCTGCCCTACCAATAAGATGGTGATAGCAGAAGGCATCACCATACTCTTTTTCCTTTTTGTTTACAAACGCTTCAGCCTCTTTGACAAGGTCATCTCTGATTAGGGACCTCAGTTTGCCTTGGCATTTTCCAGGGAACTCAGAAAACTCCTCAACTACGACCTCACCCTCTCCATCACCTATCACCCTCAAACCAATGGAGAAACTGAATGGGTCAACCAGGAGGTCGAGACCTATCTTCAGATCTTCTGTGGAGCCCACCCTACAACCTGGGCTGACTCGATTGCCAATGTGGAATTTGCCCACAACCACTGCCCCCACTCCATCATGAATCAATCTCCGTTCTATCTTATGATGGGCTATGAACCCCATGCCCTACCCTCAGTTATCTCTGAAACATCCCTACCCGCAGTCACCTCCCACATCAAAAACTTGACAGCTGCCTGTGACAAGGCCCTAGCAGCCCATGAACTTGCACACCAAGTAATGATGTCACACAACTGGAGGAAGTTTAAACCTTTCAAGAAGGGAGATAAGATTTGGCTCAAAGCCCACAATTTGAAATGATCAGTTCTCAACCCCAAATTTGTGCCTAAATGGAAAGGACCCTTTATCATTACCAAAACCCTCTCCCCTATTGTCTATTACCTCCACATCCCCTCTACCTGGAAAATACACCCTGTCTTCCATGCCTCCCTATTGGCTCCATACAAGGAGAACTCCATGCATGGCCCCAATTTCCCTGCTCCACCGCCAGACCTTGTAGATGGCAAAGAGGAATATGAAATCAAGAAGATTCTCAAATACCGAGGCTCCACCCGCTCCTGCTCATATTTGATACGTTGGAAAGGGTATACAGCAGAAAAAGACTCCTGGGTCCCGGAGCGTGACCTCAAACATTCGAAGGCTGCCCTCCATGACTATAAGAAATGACACCCAAGGCACTTCCCCTCCAGGTCCCCCTCTCACACCTGAATCCATCAACTGCCAACCAACCACTATGCCCTGCTCTGATGTCCCCTCTGATGACTACTATCCTGCCACCATCCAGGTCTCCATCACCCCTTCCTCTGTTTTCTTGGTCTCTTCACCACCAGTTGCCTTGCCTACTCCTTCTTCTACTCTTTATGATCCTATATCCTTTGTTGAGGACATCTCCATGCCTTCGTTCCGCATCGCTTCTCCTGGCTGGGACTCTCCTTCTCCTCCCCCTCACCATCCTGCTCCTGCTTCTTTTGCAGGCCCTGCTACTCCCATGACCATTGTCTCAATAGGCCTTCCTATCTTTGCCCATCGTCTCCATGAGGACCTTCCTGATGGAGAGGTCCTGCAACAACTGTGCACTCTCCTTCACAACTCTTGGCTTATGGTCTCTGTCTCCTCCCACCTCAACCTCTGTTCCCCCCTCTGGGCCCTTTATAAGGCATATCTCCAGTACTCCCACCTTCACCTCCTCATTGCACACCCCAACTCATCAGCCAGCGCCCATGTCGCCATCCTCAAATTGCAGATCAACCAGATCACTGAGGAACTCGAAGGGAACCTTGTCATGGCCATGTACCAGCTAGGCATGCTGGAGTTCTTGATGGAGATTAAACGATATTCTACTGAACTGGCTACCTTTTCTACCCTCTCTTCTGATGTTCCCTCTGCCTCCTCCTCCCCACTGAACGATGACAAAATCTGCTTCATTGAACAAGTAGAAGCCCACTGGACTGGGCATGAAGGACATGCAGCCCTTCCCCCCTCTCACCCTCGGTATGCCAAGACCTGTTACAAGGGTCACCGTCTGGGTCACATCCAATCTGACTGTCAGTATTATCAGTGCCTGCACTGCCTTCACTGGGTCCCAGGCCACTTCAGCTCCCATTGCCCACTTTACTGACATATCAACCCCTTTCAATTATCTTCGACTACATCTTCATCCTCACGTTGTACCCACTTGTCCTCCTCCTCCACTGCCATCCCACCTCACCCAGTACCACCACCTCATCACACCTCCTCATGTCCTCATCATTGGCCCACCCCAGCACCCGCGCACTATTCCTTACCTCCGCCCCCTCATCCCCCCATCCCCAAGTATGACAACTGTTATGGTTTGACCTTGAGAGGGGCGACTGCAGACCCAAAAAGTGGAAGCTCAGGCTGAAGAGAGTGAGGGCAAAGTCAAGGGTGAAATGCTAAGGATGCCAAGGGGCAAGGACATAGGTGGAGGTAAGGGTCCAGAGTTCAAGACCTCAGTCAGCTCAGGTCTAATGCCTTGTTGCCGAGGACAAAGGGTGCAAAGGGCTAAGCTAGTCCAGTGACAGGCAAAGTCAGATCACACAAAGGTGAGCTTCAAAGTGTAGATTTGGGAAGCTAAGCTAGGGTATAGGAGCACTAGCTAGTGGGTTTAAATAGTGTACCCTACTGCGCACAGACTGAGTCAGGAATAGTAAGTTCTGAGTGAAGGGAAGAAGGTGTGCATGGTGTCTGAGTGGAGGTACTATAGCAAGGGCACAAGCTAGAGCAGAATGGGAGTAGTAGCTGGAAATAAAGAGTGGAGATGAAAGGGGTACTACCCAGGGCAGAGGGGAAGGGTTCAGAAAAGAACCCAGGCTAGGCTGTGTAGGTTTAAGGTTTGAAATGAAAAGACACTGACTGAAACTGGTGATGAGTCACAGTAAGATGAGTCACAATATGGAGAAGGCATAGGCAAGAGAAGTGTACTGTAGAGGAGGAAAAGAGTAGGTGTAGGAATGAATTGTAATATTACCCCTGGGTTATCCTTCAAGCCACTGGTGAAGAAACCCTAGTAGAGATTGGCTGACCTGCTGTAGGGGGAGCCTGTAATGTTGCCCCAGGTGATATTGTTGTAGACGTCATTGCTGTTGTCGTATTCAGGGGTAGGGAGGCGCAGGGGTGGGGGTAGGGAATGGTGAGGGGGTGTAGGAGTGGGCTGACAATGAGGGTGAGAGGAGGTGGAATGAGGTGGTGGTATTGAACGAGGTGGGGTGGCAGCAAAAGACAAGAATGAGTGGATATGACGCGAGGATGAAGACATTGTTGAAGATGATTGAGAGGGGTTGATATGTTGGTAAAGTGGGCAATGGGAGCTGAAGTGGCCTGGGGCCCAGCAAAGGCAGTGTGGGCATTGATAGTACTGACAATTGGATCTTGTTACAACTTGTCTAACCCCTATCCCTTTTTCGGCTCGACCCCTGTCTCACACCTGTGAACACTGTCAATGCACTTGTACCTCGCCCCTCGTCCTCATCCCTCCTCGCCTAGGGAGGCTGCCATTGTCTCTAATGTAACTCCCTCGCTTGGTCTAATGACTAGACATCACTCGGACTTATCGTCTTCCATCCTCATCCCCACTCCGAGTTACCTCCTCGATCCTACTCTCCGCCATAGATCCATTCCCGTGCCTACCCAGGAACGCCCTACTTCCCCATCACCCTGGCCCTTCACTGGTCACATCTGGGGATCTTCCCCATCACTGTCGTTTGTCCTTGCATCTGCCCAAGATCTTCCCCTGGCGCCCTTGTACGCTTTTTCTTGTTTCTATTCACTCTGCCGTCCTTCATTTACCTTACCATTGGTGCTATCGGCACACCCTCTGCCCCAGTCATGCATCTCACCAACGTCATGCTGTAGTTCACCCTTCATCCCCGCTTACGTGGCCTTTATCTTAGACATTTCACACCTATTACCTTGGCCTGCGCATCCTTCTGATGTCCTCGCCTCTCACCCATGCCCTAGGCCCACATTTGGGCTCCTCTTCATTCATTATCCTTATATACTAGACGATCTTAGCTAGCAATACCCTAGCTTCAGCTTACCGGTTCTCCCTCTGGACTTGTACCTAGTCTCTACCAGCTATACCCTTGTATTCACGTACCCTGCCTATGCAACCTCCTTGATCGCCTTCTTCTGTCATCTGGTGCCCCCGTCAGGACCTCCTTGATAAGAAGTCGCTTACCAGTCTACATCTCAAGCCTACCTGGGTTCAAATGTAACAGATCTAATATGACCCAGGTGATGGCATTTGTAGCAGGTCTTGGCATACTGAAGGTGAGAGGGGGGAAGGGCTGCACATCCTTCATGCCTGGTCCAGTGGGCTTCTACTCGTTCCATGAAATGGATTTCATCATTGTTCCATGAAACAGATTTCATCATTGTTTAGTGGGAAGGAGGAGGCAGAGGGAATGTCAGGGGAGAGGGTAGAAAAGGTAGCAAGTTCAGTAGCATATCATTTAATCTCTTTCAAGAGCTCCAGCATGCCAAGTTGGTACATGGCCATGACGGGGTTTCCCTCAAGTTCCTTGGTAATCTGGTCAATCTGTAATTCGAGGATGGCAACATGGGCGCTGGCTGACAAGTTGGGGTGTGTGGTGAGGAGGTGAAGGCAGGAGTATTGAAGGTATGCCTTATAGAGAGCCCAGAGGGGGAAGCAGAGGTCGAGATGGGAGGAGACAGAGACCATAAGATGGGAGTCACGAAAGAGGGTACATAACTGCTAAAGGGCTTTTCCATCGGAGAGGTCATCTCGGAGGCGGTGGGCAAAAACAGGGAGGTCTATCAAGACAATTGTTGCAGGAGCAGCAGGGCCTGCAAAAGGAGCAGGAGGGGGGTGGTGAGGGGGAGGAGAAGGAGAGCCCCAGCCAGGAGAAGTGATGTGGGATGAAGGTATGGATATGTCCTTGACAAAGGGTATAGGATTGTAAAGAGTAGAAGAAGGAGTAGGCAAGGCAATTGTTGGCAAAGTGACTGAGGAAATGGAGGAAGAGGTGATGGAGACCGGGATGGCAGTGGGGTAGTAGTCATCAGAGGGGACGTTGGAGCAGGGCATAGTAGTTGGTTGGTGGTTGGTGGGTTCAGGTGCAAGAGGAAGAACTGGAGGGGAAGTGTCTTGGGTGTCATTTCTTATAGTCAGTGAGGATGGCCCTTGAATGTTTGAGGTTGTGCTCAGGAACCCAGGAGTCTGCTTCCGCAGTGTACCCTTTCCATTGTATCAAATATGAGTGGGAATGGGTGGAGCCTCGGTACTTCAGAATCTTCTCAATTTCATATTCCTCTTCACCGTCTACAAGGTCCGGTGATGGGGCAGGGAAGTTGGGGCCGTGTATGGAGTTCTCCTTGTACAGGGTCAATAGGGAGGTGTGGAAGACAGGGTGTATCTTCCAGGTAGAGGGGATGCAGAGGCAGTAGATGATAGGGGAGAGGGTTTTGGTGATGATGAAGGGTCCTTCCCGTTTAGGTGCGAATTTGGGGTTAATGACCGATCATTTCAAATTGCAGGCCTCAAGCCAAACCTTATCTCTCTTTTTGAAGGATTTAAACTTCCTCTGGTTGCATGACATCATTACTTGGCATGCGAGTTCGTGGGCCACTAGGGCCTCATCACATGCAGCTGTCAAGTTTTTGATGTGGGAGGTGACTGCAGGCAGGGAGGTTTCGGAAATGCCTGATGGTAGGGTACGGGGTTCATAGTCCATCATGAGATAGAACAGGGATTGATTGGTGACAGAGTGGAGGTGGTGGTTGTGGGCAAATTCCACATTGGCAATCAAGTCAGCCCAGGTTGTGGGGTGCACTCCACAAAAGATCCAAAGGTAGGTCTTGACCTCTTGGTTGATGCGTTCAGTCTCCCCATTCATTTGAGGGTGGTAGGCTGTGAAGAAGGCGAGGTCATAGTTAAGGAGCTTTCTGAGCTCTCTGGCAAACGCTGAGGCGAATTAAGGTCTCCAATTGGAGATGACCTTGTCAAAAAGGCTGAAATATTTGTAAACAGAAAGGAAGAAGAGCATGGCAATGCCCTCCGCTGTCATGGTCTTGTTAGTGGGGCAAAGGATCATCCCCTTAGTAAGCCCATGGTCGACCATGACCAAAAGAGAATCAAAGCCCCCGGACAGGGGGAGGTTGGTGATGAGATCACAGGAGATCTGTTGGAAGGGGCGGGTGCAGGTAGAATGGATGGGGGTGAGTGGGGGAACGGTGGGGTGAGTGTTTGACTTGTTTTGTTGACAGGTGGCACATCCCTTGATGTAGTGGAGAACATAGGAGGCAAGGCTGGGCCACCAGAATTCAGAGGTGATGAGTTGGCAAGTCTTAAAATACCCAGGATGGCCGGTGGAGGCATGGTCATGGCAGCGTTGGAGAATAGAATGGCAGAGGGAGGAGTTAGCAGGGATATAGATTTGGCCATTGTAAGTGAGGACGCCCTCAGGCAGTTGCCAAGGGGATGTGCAAGAGCGAAGGAATACCAGGGTGTCATGGGAGAGGGATTGGAGTGCCTGAAGGGCATATGGGTCATCCACCGAGGCAGATTTAATATAGTCAGAGAAAGCAGTGTCAATGAGACAGACAAAGAGGGAGGGGGGTAGGAGGGTGACCCCCTGGTTATCTGTGTCACAGGGGAGATGATCAGGTCGGCGTGAGAGGATGTTGGGTCTGGCAAGTTGGGAGCCTGGGATGTGGACAATTTTGAAATCAAAGTCAGCGAGATCAAGGAGCCAATGCACCTGATGATGGTTGAGGGTCTGGGGGGAGCGGAAGTAGGTGAGGTTTTTATGGTTGGTGAAGACCTGGATGGGAAAAGAAGATTCATGGAGATAGTGTCACCAGGCTTTGAGGGCACAAATGACCACAAGGAGTTCCCTGTCATAGATGTCATAGTTGTGCTCCACTGGGATGAAGGACTGGGAGAGATAGGAGCAGGGGTGCCAATCGCCATTTGAGTCCGTTTGAAGGAGGATAGCTCCTGAAGCATACTTTGATGTGTTGGTGGTGGTAGCAAAGGGGGCAGATAAGTCAGGGAGATGGAGGACAGGTTTCTTGAGGAACAACCATTTGAGTTCCTGAAAGGTGGACTCACAGGAGAGGGACCAGTTTCACTCGGCAGTTTTCTTGGTAAGGTCAATGAGGGGGTGTGCGACATTGGAGTAGTTTGGGATGAACTGTTGGTAAAAGTTGGTGAAGCCAAGGAAGGAACAAACCCCTTTGACGGTGGTGGGTTGGGACCAGGCAGAGATGCCTTCAAGTTTGACTGGGTCCATGGTGAGCTGATCTGGGTGGATGATCATGCCCAGATATCCAACTTCCTCAGCAGCAAAGTACACTTTTTGAGCTTGAGGTGGAGGTCGAGCTCCATCATATGCTGGAGGACGCGCTTGGTGCATTCTTCATGAGTTTTTGCATCAGGAGAAAAGATAAGGAGGTTGTCCATGTAGATGACGAGCCATCCCTCTGCGATCATGTCAGCAAACGAATTGTTCATAAACCTTTGAGATGTGGCAGGGGAGTTAGTCATTCTGAAGAACATGACTGTTGGTTCAAAGAGGCCTTTATGGGTGATGAAGGTGCCTTTCCATTGGTGTCCATCTTTGATTCAGATATTGTTGTACCCCCATCGTACATCAAACTTGGTGTAGAGACGAGAGCTGTGGAGTTTATCGACAAGGTCAGATATTAATGGAAGGGGATAGGCATCTCAGATAGTGTGTTCATTTAAGTATTGATAGTCTTGGCAGGGGTGAAGGGTGCCGTCCTTCTTTTTCATGAAAAAGAAGGGGGAAGCTTGGGGGGAATTGGAGGGGTGGATCCTTCTGGTTTTAAGGTTCTCATCGAGGAAGGCTTCTGCCACGAGTTGTTCTTCAGGTGCGAGGGGGTAGGCTTTAGCTATTTTTGGGATAAAGGACTCATTGAGGTTTATTTCATGATCATAGGGGTGTGATGATGGTATGGCAGTGGCCTCTTCATTGAAGACAGAGGCAAACTGGGAGTACTCGGGTGGAAGGACAACAGGTTTCTTTGCAGCTTCAGCCACTATGGCAAGGTCGGTGGCGGTGGTTAGTTTTTAGACAAGGAGGGAATCTCTGGAGATGAAGCAAGAGCCACACTTGAGGATGTGGTTGACCACATATTTGGTGTAAGTGGCCCTGATCCAGTCATTTTCTGACAGGTGATTGAGGTATGAGTAAAGATGCAAGTCTTTAGATGGAGTAGTATGGATATTGTTATGGTTGAGGCGTAACAGGTGACATGACTCGTGTCCGCTAAGTCCTGAATGGAACTTCCCAGGGGGTCAGGAGCTAGGTCTCCTGACGGTTATGACAGAAAGGGGCGTTGCTTCCTAGCGAAGGGATTTGGGTACAAGCTGAGGGGAGCGAGGTGAGGCCAGGAAGATGCGATCTCGGAACTTGTAGACATGAAGTGATGTGTAGATCAAAGTTACCGTACACAAGGATACTACGTGCTATTTATAGTAAAGGTTCAGGGCCCACTCAGTGGTAGTAAGTGAGGGGGGGAACTACGAGATAGCATGCAAGAGAATGCTACCGAGGAGAATAGAGTCCGTGGCCAATAGGGCATCGATCAACCGGGGTCAATAAATAGGGGAAATAGCGACCGAAGGCTGTCGCGGGAGAAATAGGAAAAGGGGTCCATGTTTACGTCCTCACCACTGGATCTTCACCGAAAGCCTCCGCGAAGGCAGTGTTCCACACTGCCTCATCTCCTAGTGTCAATAGAATGTCTACCCAATTGTCTGTTCCCGTTGTCACGGGAGGTGAAGTCTTGTGACCAGTCATGTGGACTATACTTGTAACAGATATGTCTGCGAAGGTGAGGAGTTTCCAGGTGGTGGAACTTGGAGTTGTGACGATGGGTGTCCATTACCTGGGTGAGGAAGAGTTCCTCAGATTGGTCAATGGATTCATCGAGGCAGATGGTGGGGGTGACCCAGTCAATGGTTGGGTTGGCAGAATGGAGCCAAAGGAGACTAAGGATAAGATTCTCGTGTCCACAGTTCATGACATGGAAGATTAATCATTGGGCGATACCTTCAATGTTGACAAAGAGGTCAGCAGTAAATTTGATCACCCCATCCTTGTTGTAGGAGGCATCAACATTTTGGACAAGAATAGGTTTTTTGAGATGTCAGATGGGAAGGTGGTTTTTGTGGACAAAGTCCCAGTTGATGCAAGAGATATCTGCACTGCTGTTGATGAGGGCTCAGGTTTCGACAGCTTTTAGGGTGTGCAAAGGTATGATGACTTGAACAGAGATTTGCATTTTCTTAGAGATGTCTCATACTAGTACAAATGCACAGGAGGAAGTAGGGGAAGGAGGCATCAAGGCTGCTTCCCCATTTAAAAACCCAAAGAGGTATAGTGGACCCAACACACGGTCGGAATGTCTTCATCATCCTCACAGTCAATTAGATTGGAGACATTGTCTTTCTCCTTTCCTTTTCTTTTATCCTTGGTTTCTTTGACCACTGCATTTACTTGTTTATGGGGAGAGGTGAAATGGGGGCATTGAGAGGACATGTGGCCTGGCTTGTGGCAGCAGAAGCAAAGCTTCTTCTTCATACACTGCTTCCTGATGGCCCGGGTCATTTTCTTGACTTTGATGGCCAAGGTGTCCATTGTATTGGGGTTCTTCTTGGGGGTGGGGGTAGAGGAGAAGGATTGATAGGTCTAGTGGAGGGGTTGTTGGTTTCACTTGGTGATCTCGTCGGCTCACTCCCACTGGGTTTGGAAGTGGACAGCCTTGGAGTGCCAATTAGTGATGGTGGTGGGAACGGTGTCAAGGGCCATGATGTGCCTCATCATAGAAGTAGGGATTCCTGCAGTGAAGTATCCAATGAGGATGTTGTTGTTGCTGATGCCGGCCTGTTGGACATGTCCTCGGAATTCAGCAATGTAGGTGGCAAGGGGGGGTTCAAAGGTTCTGTCATGTTTGAGCATCATTCGGGTGGTGGAAAGCCAGGTGATGGCATTCCCGACAGTGTCCTGGTGTCAGAAGGCTTTGTAGAATTTCTTGCCAAAGTCTGTGAAGGTTCCAAAGATTACAACAGTGGGGGTGATAGCTTGTTTGCGGAAGGCCTCTGCCCAGGTCTCGGCAGTTCCTTCAGTCATGTAGGAGAGGGCAAATGCAACTTTCTTGTCTTCTGAGTTGTAAACATCAGCATTGATGAGGAGGTAGAACTGGACAGTGTCCAGCCAAGCTTTGGACTTCTTATAGTCTCCATTGAAGGCCTCAGGGGCTCCAATGCAAAGTTCAACAGGTTTCGATGAGGACATGGTGGGGAATGGGGCAGTGATGGGTGGTCAAGTGATGGGTGGTGGGTGGTGGGAGGAAGAGGAGGCAGGGGTGGATTCTTGCAGAAGGGAGAATTGAGTGAAGAGCTGGTGGCTTAGGAGGAGGCTAGAGTGTTGCTCTTCTTCATCAGGGATGGGAACATTGAGATTGGTGGACTGCTCTGACTCTTCTTCGAAGGGAGGGTTTTCTTCAGTGTCATATGGGAAGTCCAAGTAGGTGGCACATCACCTGTAGTCATTGGAGAGGTAGGAAATGGTGGGCGGTTTACAATGATAGTAACTGTGATGGAAAGAGCTTAGCTTTTGTTACAGTTCAACCTTGAGAAGGGCGACCGCAGACCCAAAAAGTGGAAGCTCAGGCTAAAGAGAGCGAGGGCAAAGTCAAGGGTGAAATGCTAAGGATGCCAAGGGGCAAGGACATAGGTGGAGGTGAGGGTCCAGAGTCCAAGACCTCAGTCAGCTCAGGTCTAATGCCTTGTTGCCGAGGACAAAGGGTGCAAAGGGCTAAGCTAGTCCAATGACAGGCAAAGTCAGATCATGCAAAGGTGAGCTTCAAAGTGTAGATTTGGGAAGCTAAGCTAGGATATAGGAGCACTAGCTAGCAGGTTTAAATAGTGTACCCTACTGCACATAGACTAAGTCAGGAATAGTAAGTTCTGGGTGAAGGGGAGAAGGTGCGTATGGTGTCTGAGTGGGGGTACTACAGCAAGGGCACAAGCTAGAGTGGAGATGAAAGGGGTACTGCCCGGGGCAGAGGGGAAGGGTTCAGAAAAGAACCCGGGCTAGGCTGTATAGGTTTAAGGTTTGAAATGAAAAGACACCAACTGAGACCAGTGATGAGTCACAGTAAGATGAGTCACAATATGGAGAAGGCATAGGCAAGAGAAGTGTACCATAGAGGAGGAAAAGAGTAGGTGTAGGAATGAATTGTAACAACAACAATGATGATATCTATGATGACATTGCCTGGGGCAACATCACTGGCTTTCCCATGGTGGATTGGCTGACCTCTACTAGGATATCTTTGCCAGTGACTCAAAGGATAAACCAGGGATAATGTTACAATCCATTTATACACCTACTCTTTTTCTCTACTTTGCGCTACACTTCTCTCACCTATGCCTCTCTCGTTTGTGACTCACCATACCATGACTCATTCTACTGTGACTCATCACTAGTCTCAGTCGGTGTCTTTTCATTTTAAACCTTAAACTTACACAGCCTAGCCCAGGTTCTTTTCTGAACCCTTCCCCTCTGCCCTGGGCAGTGCCCCTTTCATTTCTGCTTTTCATCTCTGGCTATTGCTCCTATTCCATTCCATTTTGTGTCCTGGCCATAGTACCCCCACTCGGACACCATGCACACCCTCTCCCCTTCGCCCAATACTTACCATTCCTGACTTGGTCTGTATACAGCAGGGTACCTTATTTAAACTGCTAGCTAGTACCATTGTACCCTAGCTTAGCTTCCCAAATCTACTCCTTGAAGCTCACCTCTTTGTGCAATCCCCCTTTTGCTCATCACTGGACTAGCTAAGGGCTCACTTCCTATGTTCTCAACAACAAGGCATTTGACCTGAGTCGACTGAGGCTTCGGACCTTAGATTTTTGCCTCCTCCTGTATCTCTGCCCCAGGGTATCACTTATACTTCACCTTCAGCTTTGTCCTTGTCCTTCTCAACCTGAGCTTCTATCCTTTGGGTCTACAGTTGCCCATCCGCTGGTCAAACCATAACAGATGGTAATTCTTGCAAATGAAAATGCACATTTCAAGGACACAGAGCTGAATATGATTAGGAGAAATTTGTACACCAGAGATTCCCATGCTGGATATTGCATGGAGTGCATTCTTCACCACTGTACAATGATAGTATCACCAAGGTGTTTGTTACGATCCTCCCCTACATCTACCTTTTCCTCTCCTTTTCTCTTTCTTCCCTCGCCCTAGTCTTACCTATGCTTCTTACATCTCGCGTGTTCGTCAGTCACAATCGATCACGCTTCTTTTCATTTAAACCTTAAAACCACATAGCCTAGCCCGGGTTCTTTTCGAACCCTTCCCCTCCGCCCCGGGCAGCGCCCCTTTCATCTCCGCTCTTCATTTCCGATTACTGCCTCCGTTCCATTCCATTCCGTGCCCTTGCTGTAGTACCCCCGCTCGGACACCATGCGCACCTCTTTCCCCTTCGCCCTACACCTACTATTCCTGACTCGGTCTGTGCGCAGTAGGGTACCCTATTTAAACGACTAGCTCGCGTCCTTGTACTGTAGCTTAGCTTCCCGAATCTACTCCTAAGAAGCTCACCTTTGCGCGACCCGCCTTCGCCTGTCACTGGACCGGCTAAGCCTGTTGCATCCTTTAGTACTCGACAACAAGGCACTAGGACCTGAGTCGACTTGGGCTTCGGACCCTTGATCCTCGCCCTCTCTCGCGCATCCATCAACCCCCCCGTAGTCCTTCCTCTGCCTCTTCAACTTGAGCTTTCACTTTCGGGCCTACGGTCGCCCCTCCCTGGTCGAACCGTAACAGTGTTCCCACATGTTAAGGTAATTGTGGAAATCTTGCATCCATGGGTATGTGGGATCACCACCACACTTGCCACTCTGATTCCAGCTGACTACACACCCTCATCCTTGTCATTACTATCATTGTCAATATTGGACCCCAAGACAGTATCAAGCTTGGGGTTGTGTGTGATAATATGATGTTTGCAAGCTGTGGGACATCAGTGTCAGAGTTGTACATAGCATAGTAACATTTTTTGTACTATTGGATTTGTTAGAGGAAAGCATGATTGAAAAAAATATGACTTATGATTAATTTGACTAGCTTTGTTGCTTCATCTGCAAGCTGTTCACCCCAATTGGCATGAATATAGTTGAGCTTTTGATGTGGATCAAAAACTAGTGAGAGGTGAGCATCGGATAAGAATAGGTATTTCAGACCATTTACTCATTGCAATGATATGCATGTCAGACACTGCTGTACACTCAAAAGAATGGAATATTTTTTACACCCCTGCTTCAAGCACAATATTGAATCTGGCAAACTTCTTGCTCTTGGCATATGATGACCATGCCTTGTGTAGCATCTCCAATGCTAGAAGCACTATATGTAGAGTTGGATCTTGCTCTATTGAGAAAGCATGTTGAGTGTTCTTTGCAAACTAATGTGAACAATGTCATGTCAGTATGTGATGTGTGACAAAAAGAACAAGAATAATAATGTACCATGAGAAGATCTAGAAGCTGGTAGACTTGGTCCCACTCTTCTTCTAATAGCTGGAGCTCAAGAACTTTGCAGCACTTCTCCAAGTCATTTCTGTGTTCTCTGAATGCAAGTTGTTTGACAACAGTGTTGACATCCTATATTAGTATCATTATGTGTGTATACTAAATACTAAATATATGAACATCAGTTCTAACCTCTTTGAGCTTGAGCATGTGACTAAGCATGTTGAATGTTGAGGACCATTGTACTTTTATATCAATAGTGAGTTGCAAGGGGGGTAAGCATGTCTAAATAATCTTGAACAATTCTTTATACTGCACTGATGAATGAACCTAGTAGGAATACCTATCAGTGTCTTGGCAACTCCAATTACATGTATGAGTACATATCTTAACAGAGATGGCATGAACAAGGCCAATATTAAGACTGTGCTGGACTTCTTGAGGTAACTCCAATGTTTCAGAGCTTCAGAGGAGTTGAGGTATTGGCTTCATCTTATGTGGTGTGTCCTTACTGATCAATATGCATTGGATTTCAGAGTAGAGTAGTAAAGGTGACAATATGACTCAGAGGACTGGAGTCTCATGTCAAAGTCGATATTCAAGCTAAAGTAAGTACAGGAGTTATTTAGGAGTTTATACAAATATTTGATACATTTGCATTGTGCATGATATACAAAGCCAGAGTGTGGAAATCTCACTTGGCATTAGTGGAATGAAATATAGTAGCCCCTTGGGTCATGTGATTTGGTTCAGGGTGTATGGAGATATGCTTATTCTAAGTTGGTTATGTCATTGCAACAGTTTTGCTGCTGATCTAGTAGTATTCAAAATTGATACATTTTCATATGTTTTAACATAAGCAATGGGTCATGTGAGCTATAATATGTTCAACACAACACAAATAAACCAAAACTCCACTCTTGATCCACTATCACCACCATGAAATCTCTTTCTTGGATTTGGGTCAATCTACTCACCAAATCTCTGATTCCACTGGTGTCCACTACTCTACTACTAGTAGAATTCGCTCTAAACTTCATCCAAACCTGGCCAAATCCTTTGATGGTCATCCTACCCTCATAACACCTACTGACATGTGTCATGCTATTCACCTTATTGGAACTGGCAAGGCTGAAAATGCAGTTCAGGTCACCAAGACTTTTCAGGATGTCAAGAACCATACCATCTCCTCTCAGACTGTTCATCTTCACTTGAAGAAAGTAGGCATGAAGGCTGTGGTGAAGAAGAAATGCCCTTATCTCATCTTTACTTATAAAAGAGCTAGGTTGGATTTTGCAGAGTCATCAGCATTGGACTATTGAGGATTGGAAGCAGGTTATATGATCAGATGAGACCAAGATAAATCACATTAGGTTAGATGGGAAGAGGTGGGCATGGAAAATGTTATAATCCTCAGAGATGAGATCTAGAACACTGGCCATGACTAGCTAAATGGTTACACTAAACCTCGTGCAGATAGAAGAGAGACAGGATGGGAAGTAGCCAAGTTCCAAGTTGTAACTGTTAGAGTTCCAATGATCTCACAAGGCAAGAGACACAACTCAGCCCACTAGTAAGATCTGAAGACCAGAAATAAAGTGGATTAGACTGGAGATTCCAGTCGCATAGTGTCTACTTTATATATGTTACATAGGTGTGCACAGACCATGCTTGGCATGGGAAGTATTAGTGATGAGATGACTAATGTGAGAGAAAGCTGAGTAAAAGAGAAGCAGCGCATGAGAGAAGAGTGGAAATTAATAATACATGCTGATGATATCATAGATCTAGACCTAGTCACATGTGTGTTCCCATGGTCATGTGCACGCATTGAGTGAAAGTGAAGAAAAATGTTAAGTTAGATGCCAAGTGTAAAAAATGAAAATAAGGTATATATTATTACAGAAAAAGGCAGGAGAGGGCCTAAGTGATAGGTTGATGCAAGGAACAGTGAAGTTTGAAGGAGGTTCTCTGATGATGTGGGGTTGTATGACATGGGAAGGAGTTGGGATGGCATGCAAGATTGATGATAGGATGAACACTAACCTTTATCTACAAATGATGGAGGATAAACTCCAACAAACCCTAGGGCACTATATGTTACGTTCCAACCGGATAGCTGGAGACATAGACCTGGTAGCATCTTCTGATCAAGGAAGTCCTGATGGGGGTGCCAGACAGCAGCAGAAGATGATCAAGAGGTGGACATTGACAAGGTGCGAAGTACAGGTGCTACAACACTAGGAAAGTCTTAGGTACAAAGGGGGGGTATACCAGGTAAGACAACGATAAAGATTAAGCATACTAAGAGGTCGGGTATATAAGTAAACAAATCAAGAGGAGCCTGAATGTGGGCTAAGGGTGTGGGCAAAGGGCAGGGACGTCAAAAGGACGCACAAGCTAAAGTGCCAGGTGTGAAATAAACGAGGATAGGGGCCGCATAAGTGGGGTAAGGGGAAATACTACAGCATGACGTTGGTGGACGCATGACTGGGGCGAAGGGTGTGCCAATAGCACCAGTGGTAAGGTAAATGCAAAGTGTCAAGGTGAATAAGAAGGAGACAAAAGCGTACGAGGGCGCCAGGGGGAGATCCTGGGTAGATGTGAGGACAAATGACAGTGATGGGGAAGATCCCCAGATGTGACCAGTGAAGGTCCAAGGTGATGGGGAAGAAGGGCATTCCTGGATAGGCATGGGAACAGGTCTACAGTGGCGGGTAGGACAGAGGAGGTAACTCGGGGTGGGACGAAGGCGGGAGATGAAGGATCCGAGTGGTGTCTAATCGTTAGACCAAGCAAAGGGGGTTACATTAGGAGCGGTGATGGCCTCCCTAGGTGAGGAGGGACAAGGACAAGGGACAAGGTACAGGTGTTTGGACGGTTCTCACAGGTGTGAGACAGGGGTTGAGCTGAAAAAGGAATGGGGCTAGGTGAGTTGTAACACTATAACAAAACCCCAGATGAAATTATCTTTCAACAGGATAATGACCCCAAGCATACCAGCAAAAGGGCCAAGGAGTGGTTTGCTAAGCATGAGTTTGAGGTGATGATATGGCCAGCTTAGTCTCCAGACCTTAATCCTATAGAGCATTTGTGGTTTCTTCTTAAAAGAAGACTGGCAGAGTATTCAGAGTCAGCAAAGGGGATAACTAAACTTTGGGAAAGAGTTCAAGTGGAATGGGAGAAGATAGAGATTCCAGAGTGTCAAGGGTTGATTGAAAGCATGCCCAGAAGGGTTCAGGAGGTGATTAAGGCCAAAGGAGGCTACACTTCATACTAGTTTATGATACCCTTGATATCAGCAACAAAACTATTGCAATAACATAACCAACTTAAAATGGCCATATCTCCATACTCCCTGGACCGAATCACATGACCCAAGAGGCTATAGCAAGCCAGGGGTGTCCACTATATTTCATTCCACTAATGCCAAGCAAGATTCCCACACTCTGGCTTTGTATGTCATGCACAATGCAAATGTATCAAACATTGCAACACTTTTGTTGCTCAGTATATATAGTAGAGGTACATTGGATTTGTAAGTACTTTAGTAAGTCTGGAGGGGAGAAAGCTAGAGCTGTGCTCCTAAGTGAGCACAGGGACAGAGGGGAATCTAAGGTGGATCTAGGACTAAATACGAACAATGTATGTACATTACAAAATGGAGAGTATAGTAATGATCAGAGGAAAGGTCCAGAGGTTAGGAGTTGTGTCCTGTGTGAGAACACACCAGAGTTCATATGTACAGAAGACAGAGAGGGTTCCAGAGGTTGGAGTTGCAGTATATGATAGCCAATTGGGTCTCAATTGACAATGATGTCAGCATCAGGTGAAAAGGAATCATAATGCTTAGATGTGCTGTATGTTGTGAGGAATGTATGCATTCCAAGATTGATGACATGAGCCATACAGCTGTGATAAAACATATGTGATAGTCAATATATGAGGTTATAATCATGAACAACTTACTATAACTGTTGCTTTGCTCCATCAAAGTGTTACAACTCTTCTAGCCCCTATCCCTTTTTCAGCTCAACCCCTGTCTCACACCTGTGAGAACCATCCTCACCCCTGTACCTTGCCCCTCATCCTTGTTCCTCCTTGCTTAGGGAGGCTGTCATTGTCCTTAACATGACCCCCTTGCTTGGTCTTATGATTAGACATCACTCGGACTCTTCGTCCTCTGCTCTTGTCCCCACTCCAAGTAACCTCCCCATCCTACTCTCCGTGTTAGACTCATTCCCATGCCTATCCAGGAACACCCTGTTACGGTCGCGTAACAGAGTGTACTCGCAATTCGTACTAATCACTTTCTTTTCAGTTTCTCAGTCACGTGACTAGATCACATGCAACCACACATCTATTTTATTTCTTTCTTACCTTTCTCTAGGAGACAACAGACTCTGTGCAATTCTGAGATGCCCCTTGAGGGTCATGTGACAAGGTCATGTGCTAGTCCAGATCTCAGATGGATACTTTACCTATATAAGGTTATATTCATTTTACACATTCATCTCCGTTTATGATTCTCTTCCATTCTGCCACACCGTGTGTGCACCTCATGCTTTTCATTACTGTTACACTTCCATTCTACATGCATATGCCTTGCTTATTTAATTACCGCTCACCCTACGCCCTAGATCAGAGATCTAGATACAACATGTACAAATAGATGGAATGATATATAAGCCCAGGGAGCTACAGCTGGTATCTCCAGTCTAGTTCTCTTGGGAGTTTACACCCAATAGTTCCTCTCAGTTCACTTTCCTCTTCCTGTCAAGGTTTTAGTTGATTTGCCTAAGCCTAGCTTTGGGCCATTTCACACCCCTTCTCCCTGTCACCTTGGACCTTCACTGGTCACATCTGGGGATCTTCCCCATCACTGTCTTTTGTCCTCACATCTGCCCAGGATCTTCCCCTGATTCCCTTGTACGCTTTCTCCTGCTTCTTGTTCACCTTGACATTCTTCATTACCTTACCCTCTGGAGCTGTCATGCTTGCCTGTTACCCTAGTCATGTGTCCTAACGACATCATGCTGTATTTTTCCCCTTTGCCCCACTTACGCAGCCCTTACCCTCACTTATTTCACACCTGGCACTTTAGCTTGCATGTCCTTTTGATGTCCTCGCCCTTTGCCCATACCCTTGGCCCACATTTAGGCTCCTCTTGAACTCATATACTTATATACCGGACATTTAGTAGCTTATTCCCCATTTTGACCTTACCTGGGTATCTCCCTCACATTGTAGCACCTGTACTTTGCACCTATGCCCAATGTCACACTTTGATCTTTTTCTACTGTTGTCTGGTGCCCCTGTCAGGACTTCCTTGACTAGGAGAAGCTCCCAGGTCTACATGTCCAGCTACCCGGTTGGAATATAACACAAAGGGCTTGCCCATCTTGAATGTTAGGAGATGTGCAAATTTCATCATTGTTGTGTCATTGTTGCTTGTAACATATCCAATCTAATGACATTGAAAGTGGATATTACAAATGAATGTAGCTAGCAGATCACATATCTTATGAGTAATGCCAAGGCATTTGACAGCTTTGTACAATGCCTGCCTGAGACAAACCCCATTGTATACATTATTGAGTTGGATGAATACAATGAGGCCTATGTAAAGGCTCCACATATGCAGCATGTTTTCTTCAATCCATAATATTGTGATGGCAAAGTAACCATCACAGTTTGAGGCCTGCCAGGTGTCACATGTGAGGTTAATCTTTCCTTGAACAGTTTGACTCTATAGTAGTACATTAGTTCAATATTGCATAAGTGTTTGTGTACATACCAATGATTTCTTTTTGAGTGAAAGGAAGTCCATTTTGAATTTCTTGATGATACGCTTGCACACTGTGATATGACCAGGTACCTTGGTCTTGTTGGGGGCATGCATGACAATGTCAAGTAGTTGTTGAAATGTTAAATGTTCCATGCAATAAATAGGCTATAATATTATTCATTAGTGAGTCAATAGACATAGGTAATCAGCAATCACTTACCTGATCTGTTGCAACAAGCCACTCAATAGTGGCATTGCAAAATGCAGAGTCAAAATATTGAATGATCATGCCAGCCAGCATGAGATGGGTGTGTCAAGGGATGGTTGCCTACTGATGCTGGTGCTGGACAAGATAGAATCTTGTTGATGCACTTCTTCCTCTTGACAATGTTTGGTATCTATAGGCAATATGGAAATGAACCCATTGTCAGCAGCCCTCTTACAATAAGCTTCCTCATGGGCAGCTTGCTGGTGACACTGCAGTGTAGTTGCCTGGTTGACAATAGTGATGCATTTTTTGAATTGTTTGCTATAGAGGATTAATAGAAAATCAAATTATGCAGGGAGAAATGCACCTGCAACTGTTACAATCTCAGACCTTCTTGTTATTCAATTTCAGGTAGGTATGGAGCAGAGAAATGAGCATCGATATTGTTATATACTGCAACTCTGACCTCTGGACCCTTCTCCGATCTCTGTATATATGTCCTCTGGTGTGTTCTCACCCAGGACTTGACCTCTGACCTCTGGACTTCAACCTCCATACATAGCTTCCATATATATCTTAGTTCCACTTCCTAGATACCTCCAACCAGTGTTCACTTATCAAACACAGCTCTGGCTATGTACATCCTGGCTTTGGCATTCCAACTCTTTGCCTTACTCATTCCTTACTAACTTCTTACTAATCCACCCCATCTCCGTACTATATAAAGTGTACAATTCTATAGTAAATAGTTAGCTTGAATATCAACTTTGACACCAGGCTCCAATCCTCTGAGTCATATTGTCATCATCTCCACTTCACTCCGAAATCTGAGGCAAGCTTGATTAGCAAGGGCGCATCACATAAGGTGAAGCCAACACCTCAATCCCTCCAAAACTCTGGAACATCAGAGTTAACCCCAGGAGTCCAGCATAGTCTTAACAGATATCTTGAGTATGCTCAGCTTGGCCTCTCTTAGTTGGCTCATTTATGTTATGTTCCAACCTGGGTAGGCCAAACTGTAGACCAAATGATAGCTTCGTATTGAGGAGGTCCTGACAGGGGTGCCAGATAACAGATGAAGACTAATCAAGGTGGGAATAACATTGACAAGGTGGAAGCAACTAGAGTACAAAGTAGCTTCTAAAAGGGTATTTGATAAGATCAAGATAGGGAACAAGTATCTAGGGTGGTCCAGTATATAAGTATATGAATCAAGAGGAGCCCAAATATCGGCCAAGGGAATGGGTGAAGGGCAAATGTATTAGAAGGACACATAAGCTAAGTGTCAAGTGTGAAGGAATAACGAAGAAGGCCACATAAGCGGGTGAAGGGTGAAACTATAATATGATGTCGATAAGATGCATAAATAGGGCAAAGGGAGTGATAGCTCCGAGGGTATGGTAATGAAGTGTGAAGGTGTGAAAGAATAAAGAAAAGTGTATGGGAAACCTCGGGGGGAGATCCTGGGGAGATACATAAAGCAAAAATGGTAATAGGGAAGATCTCCAGATGTGACCAGTGAAGGTCCAAGGTATTGAGGTAAGAGGGCATTCCTGGATAGACATGGGAATGGGTGAGATTTGGAGGGTAGAGAGTGGAGGAGGTAACTTGAAGGTGGGAACATGAGTGGAGACAGGGGTTCCAAGTGAGATCTAAGTGTAGAACCAAGCAAGGGTGACATGTTAGGAATGATGACAGCCTTCCTAGGTGAGGAGGGACAAGGACAAGGGCCAGGGTACAGGTGTGAGGCAGGTTCTCACAGGTGTGCAACAGGGGTTCTGCTGAAAAAGGGATAGGGGTTAGGATAAGTTGTAACAATTTACATTGATGACTTCAATGTCCTTGAGAAGACCATTAGATCTGATATTACCATGGTTATTCAGAAGTGCTACAAAGTATTAGTCATAAATCATCAATAATCAGATACAAACTCACTTTTTTTCTTTTTGGAAGGGCTACCAGTATCTGATTCAGTGTCAGATGTGGTAGCTTTGATGTCAAGGACTTTCTAGGTCGATTTTGGACATGCATCACTACCAGAGGCCAGTGTATTAACTGGATTGTCCACATCAGGTAGCCATGTTGCAGTCTGTGAAATGACCCAAAGCTAATGCTTAGGCAAGTCAACAACCAACTAAGACTGGGAAAGTCGCTGATAGAGGGAACTCTTTGAGTGTAATGAGACCTTTGCAGGTAACTCCCAAGAGAACTAGACTGGGGTATAGTCATAGCCTCTTGGATCTTTATATACTAAATACTGTTTGTACATGTTGATATCGAATCTATGATATAGGATGATCGGTAATTAAATACGTGAGGTAGAAGCATGGATCATGGAATGGAAGAAGTGGAGATTAAATAGTTGTACAACACATGAGGTGTGGCAGAATGGAAGAGAAGCATAATGTGCACTGCACGGAGATGAATGTGAGAAATAATATAACCTACTATAGATATGTGAATGTCTAAATAGAAGTGTCAGTAATAAGACTAAATGGAGATAGATCTTGATCGGGAGATCTATAGATACGAGGAATGAGTCATGTGACAATTGGTCATGTGATGAATGGAATAGGAGTCCAAGTGGTTACGATGTTATCTCCTGTGATGTAATGAGTGATTGTTAGATAAAGGAAAGATAAGATGAGATCATATGAATCTGATATCTAATCTGATAAGATAAAGAAAAATGATAAGTCATAAAATAATAGGATAAGGTGAAAATGAGTATCATAGTTACTGGTCTGTAACAGTCTGAGCTTGCTGGTGGGAGGAAAGCTCCATATTGGCTGCATTTTTAGCACATATCATACAAGCTGATGGTATGGCTGTACATTTGGGCTGGCAAGGCTGTTCTTCGGTGTTGGACATATGTATTGCCTGTAATAAGTGAGCAAATGAGACTGGCAGAAGAAATAAAAATTTCATATCCACATATAGTGGCTCAAATAAGTGTCCCAATATTGGGCCATTTTGAAAAGACTTGACATTTACAAGAGAACCAGAATATATTAGCTCTAATCCTTGCAGGGTCATCAATAGCCCTAACCCTTGCCCTGAAGAGGAGCTCTTGGTCATGTGATTTGGTTGCCATGGCACTGGGATATAAGCATTTCAAAATGACATGTCATTGGGACATTTATTTGATCCTGATGTTACTAGTTATTATTTAGTAAATAACATAAGGATTTGACAGCTTCTGATGGATTCTATACCCTAGCCTTGTCTTATTATGTAAATTACATAATCCTAGGTGATATAAATGGCATATATTAACCCTGCTTTACCATAAAACCCATTTCTGTCTCTTTTAGAGCCAATATGCTTATTTTGAATAAATCTGGCCTTTTTGTTTATAAAATCTAGTCCAAAAATGATCTGGAAGAGTTTGCTATGACAAGGGCCATTAACAGAATCAACCAAGACAAGGAAAACATTGAATTAGAATGTTCTTGCAAGCTTTCTCCTACTACCAGAAGAATAATTGTCTCTAGTGTTATTACTTGAAGAGCTGAAAATACTGTCCAGGCCACTCCTTTTATTAATTCTGCCCATCTCTTGCTGTTCCTTCCCAAACTATGCACCATGTGCACATGTCTGCATCCCTGAAAACTATAGTCCAGAAGAAGTGTCTGTCAATTATAAGATATAGACTGATCTTTGCTTTCAAGCATCAAATTTGCACTGTGCAGGAGTAAACTAGGGTCATCTGGTCAGATGAGACCAAGATTAGGATTTGGTCAAATAAAAGGGTGTATGTATATATGAAAAGTGGCAGAGAAGCCTTTATAGTAAGAAAATACTATACATATATGGATTAGTAAAGTTTGG
>QFEL01003977.1:0-21696 GCA_003316195.1 Neoboletus brunneissimus
GGATTATGTAATTTACATAATAAGACAAGGCTAGGATATAGCATCCATCAGAAGCTGTCAAATCCTTAGGTTATTTACTAAATAATAACTAGTAACATCAGGGTCAAATAAGTGTCCCAATGACATGTCATTTTGAAATGCTTATATCTCAGTGCCATGGCAACCAAATTACATGACCAAGAGCTCATCTTCAGGGCAAGGGTTAGGGCCATTGCTGACCCTGCAAGGATTAGAGCTAATATATTCTGGTTCTCTTGTAAATGTCAAGTCTTTCCAAAATGGCCCAACATTGGGACACTTATTTGAGCCACTGTATAGGCATCAAGGATGGGTGAACTGTGTACTTCATTCCTTGGTCCTTCCAAGTTCATAGGAAACTTGGTAGCAAGTATCATATTGGTAGTTGCTTGTATGAATTTGACATAATCAACATCCAATGTAGGATGTTGTTGATCCAAATGGGTGATAACCTGGCCTTGTAACAAAGCAACACCACACTCCTGGCAAATCAGAAAATGAAACTCCTTGTTGACCACAAGATTTAGGGTATCCAGATATGGGTGTTGCAAAAAACCATTGAATATAGTATAATGCTCATGTGTATGAGAAAGTGCTGGTGCTGAAATGTGTATTACAGATGCAGACTGATGTTCCTGATCCAATATAGACTATAACATAGATATAAGTATAATTTGTGAATCATAGCTACAATATAAACTTACCACCAAGGATGGTGTGGGCTGTAATACTGGAGACTTTTGTGATATCAACCCAGGTGAATGTATATTGATGTCCAGCTATGGGTGACATAAATATAGCTAAAGTTGCACACACTGGAATAACTTACAGTAGTAATCCTAGGAGATACAACCATGTCATGAGAGCTATAAACTAAAAGTGGGGGAGGAGATTGCATGGTTATATCCAATGATTCCATTTGAAATGGTGTTATTTTGAAATAAAACAAGGTCAAATGAATAATTTACAAGATTGGATGTGCACAACTTTATCTTTAGTTGCACCAATGTTTGTTTGTCCTTGTTTGGTCCAACCCAAGTGGACTAGACCTTTTTCATATGCCTCCTAATGGAATCTGTGGTAGAATGGCCTGAAGGCTTGGAACATCCTGGGTAAAAGCAATAACATAAAAAAACATTTTGCTCATTTCTTGCCACAGTAACCTGCTGGCCAGCATAAGTGGTAAAGGTAGATACTGGAATACAGTTTCTAAGATGAGTATTGTAAACACTTCTTGAGTCAAATTGTAAGTGACAAGTGGTACAAGTGAACATGGTGATAAGAAAGTGGAAGAGAAATTTCTATTTTTCCATAGGTGGCTTAGATATATGACAAGTTCAAACTCTGCTTCAATTAAATAATTTCAAACTCCTCTTTAAATTTATAGTTTCAAATGTCATTATATTTAGTTATTGATTCTATATATGTTGTTTTGATTTTTGTGTACTTTGTGTGTAAGTATTTGATATACTTATGCAGTTTTGAAATATTTGTTAGTTGATATTTGTGTCTGCAAATATTGAGTATAGTTATACTTATCTTGAATACTTCTACCAGTCAATGCTTCTGATAGTTGTGTTGCTTCCAAGCAATAGCTCCTGCATACTGTTACAGTTCGACCTAGGAGTGGACAACCGTAGACCCGAAAGGCAGAAGCTCTGGCTAGAGAGACGAGGACAAGGGGGTAGGCAAGGTGTGAAGGAGGTTGAAGGGTGGATATGCAGGCAGAGACAAGGATCAAGGGTCCAAGGTCTCAGTCGACTCAGGTCAAAGGCCTTATCGTTGAGTACAAGGGATGCAAGGGACTAAGCTGGTCCAGTGATAGGCGAAGTGGAATCGTGCGAAGATGAGCTTCAAGGTATAGATTCAGGAAGCTAAGCTAGGGTACAAGAACGCTAGCTAGCTGTTTAAGTAGTGTACCCTACTGCACATGGGCCGAGTTGAGAATGGTAAGTACAGGGCGAAGGGGAGGGGATGTGCATGGTGTCTGAGCGGGGGTACTACAGCAAGGGCATGAAATGGAATGGAATGGGGTCAATAGCCAGAGATGAAGAGTGGAGATGAAAAGGGGCGCTGCCCAGGGCGGAGGGGAAGGATTCGAAGAAGAACCCAGGCTAGGCTATGTAACTTTAAGGTTTAGATGAAAGGGGTCATGACTGACCATGACTAATGAAAGTGTGAGACATAAGAAGCATAGGTGGGGTGGGGGCAAGCAAAGGGAAAAGAGTAGGAAAAAGGTAGACGTGAGAATGAATCGTACTGTAACACATACTATTCTTATAATTCTTGCCATAACTATATCTAAACTTGTGCATTCATGGCCTGTACTTTCAATATTTGTTTATCTTGTTTATTTTTATTTTTTTGCTTATTATGTATGTATGTGACTCTTGACTTCATGTGTATAACTTTATTTATATTTGCACATTCCATCTCTTGTTCTTATGTCTTATTCAACTATACTTTGTTTATCTCCTGTTTTGTATGCATAAATATTTTCTATACTTGTGTCTTTTCCAGTGGCTGTGCTGCCTGCTAATGCTGCCAGCTCCTGAATGCTGCCTGTCAACACTACCAGCCTCTGAATACTTCCTGTGGGTGTACTTCCAGCCAATACTGCCAATTTCCAAATACTGCCAGGGTGGCTATGCCATGGAATGGGAACAGAGAGTAGATTATTAGCCCATAAATACAGATCCATTAGTGGCATGTAAAAGCCAGGCTTATCTACCTATTGAAATACTGGGAAAAAACAATGAGAAAGAGTGCAAAGTTTAAAACACAATCAGGTGATAATAATGGCTCCATAACCCATTGCATAAATTGGGACATTGTGTGTGGCAAAAGTGGTGGATGAAGTGGCAACACAGCAGACACCTGAGCAAGAAATGATCTAGAAGGGTTGTTGTAAATATGAATCAAGAAACACAGGGTAGGAATCAGATGAGGAATTTCTGGACAAGGGCAGTCTTCAGGGGAGATGTGGTCACCTCTTTTAATGCAAGGATGGTTACAAGGTGCTTGAAAAGGAATCCAGCACCAGTAACACAACGGCCAAAAGACATTTTCCTCTGGCTGCTTGAAGCATGGACTGGATAGAAGAGTGTTAAAGAGATATGGTCATTTGTGCTCATAAGGGCTGAGGTGTGACTTGCCCAGAATCCAGCAGTCAGCACAATTGATGGTGAAAACATGAGAAATGATAGTATGAAGGGCTTTCATGTCTTGTTTTCCAGCATCATATGCCTGTTCAATAAGTAGAGCATTGCTTTGAACAGAAATGGAAAGAGGATTGGCTTGGTATTGGATAGATGTTTGCTTAATCAAAGGGAAATCAAACCGAACAAGTGATGGCACATTAACATCAGTTGACTGTAGGGTGGCCCAGCTTCAAAATAAAGAAGAAAGATAGAAAAGATACCTCAGAAAGGTGCTTGCAAATATTGCATAAAATATTGTCATAAAAGGAGGCACAGAAGTGCACTCCTGAATCAAACTGCTGAAATGCCAACCTGAGATAGGAGTTTGTCTGGAGAAAGAGCATTATAGAGTGCTTTCCACAGTGGTCAACATTGTCAGCTGGGGGTGGTTTTGGGGGGGGGGGGTGCTCCATATTGTTATGGACTGAGAGATATGGCCATCACAGCCAAGACGTCCAGATTCTTGAAGGAAGGATAGCATTTCCTTGGACTCAACAATGATGGCATATTAAACACTGGGGAAATCAACACCCTCACCAAAGCATATTGTTGCAGCAACCTATGGTGTCTTTCCTAAACACCATGCAAGAAAGTGGTGTGACTTTTCCTCTTTGTTCATTTGCTCATTAGGAAAAATATGGCTGGTATATGCTGGAATGCAGAGTAGCTGGGAAATCTTGTGAGTGAAGGAGATCCTGGTCATATAGATCATGCCTCTTTCATTTGATTGAAGGCTTATGAAGTGAAAAACCTTCATGGTCTTCTCCACTAGGCATGACTCATCAATATGAAAAACAGAGTAGCCAATGTTTGGGCATGAGATGGGAGCATGAATGATTCAAAGAAGCAATGGGTTAACCACCATCACTTGACAAAGGGCTGGAATGGAATGAACAGGCATCATAGTAGTAAGAAATGTGATTGGCTTTTTCAAATGGGTAAGAAGATGAAAAAGCTTGAAGCAAGGCTGGTAGGATTCTGACAGAATGATATGATGGGCCTTGTTCAAGAATATCCAGCCTATTTATTCTGAGCTTGCCTGAGTCCATTGGAAAAAGCATAACATGCCAGCTTTATGAGCAGCAATGATAACCAGCTGGGCATCAAATGGACTGAGGTCATTGGACCATTTCCCACCTGAAATAGGATAGCCAGCAAGCCTTCAATACATGTCTTCAGTCAAGGCAACAAATGGAGTCACTATAATGAACAGGCTGGAGAGATTCAACAATGGAGTGCCAAAAAATGCCAAGCTTTTTCCACTTCCAGTGGACATGATGGTCAAGACATGATTGCCAGTGAGACAGCTCCGTACCAGCTCCACTTGTTGATTAGACATAAAGGAAAACATGTTGGTACCAGGAAATAGGGGCTGAATTTGAGAGGTGAGAAGGAAGTGAACTACAAGAGAAGAAATCTGCTGAAAGGTGAAAGGAGGTAAGGGGCAAAAAGTAGAGTTGATATGGAAGATGAGATTTGTGCCCATCCCTTGCAAAATGCTGGTCTAGTGGGAAAGAACAGTGCAGTAAAATTGTTGAATGGCTTCTTGTGTCACCTCTTGGATAGATAAAAAGAGGAGAGCCTTGAAAAAATCACCATTTTAAGGATTGCATTCCTATCAACTGACTGGTCTGCCTCATTAGAAGTGCTAGAAACATCAACCCCTAAAACAAAATGCACTTCATAGAGCAAACAGTGGTATGAGATACCAAAGGAAAAGTGTTGGTGCCCTGAATGTCATAGTAAGTATCTGCAATAGTTGCCAAGTGCCTGAACTGTACATGGATCGCCACCAGATCATGGTCATCTTCATGAGGCACATCAAAGTCTGCTTGAGTAAGGCAACAGAGCATGGAGCACATCACTTGACAATATTCCCTAAGATTTAAGAGGCAGCCAAGGTACTCTTTAGTATAGCTCTAAAGAATAAGGAAGAAAGATCTACTAGTGAGAATGATGCTATGGTGGACAAAAAGGTAGCTGAGATAGGTCTGGGCTTTGTTGACTTTCATAACAAAGAAAGCAAGCTTGGCAGTGATGGGGTAGAGGATACTGAGGGTAAAGACAAGGAGGTGAGAAATGGAGGGTGATGGAATGCAAACAATGAGCTGGCCATGGTCCTAAAGATGCAGGGTTTTGACATATATCATCACAATTGAAAGCATCTTGTTGAGAATAAACACATGGCAATCACCTTGGCCATGAATTGTATGCTTAAGGTGGTCACATTCTGTGCTGCAAGCACCCCCACCCCATATAAGGGTAATACCATAGTACAAGGCAGACACAAGCTCACCAAGATTGGTAATCCATTTCCAAATCTCAGCTAAACAACAATCAGAGGGAGGGAGCAAAAGATATAGTGTGACTTGCATGCAAGGGGTAGGATGGTGCCATCAACCAATTTGAAATAGCAGCCATCCAGCGCCATTTTGTCAAAGAGCCAATGTGAAAAGACACATAGTCCAGAGGGGTCTTGTGAGACAATGGAGGTGCCTGGAAGATCCTCTCTGGGGTGATCAATGAACCATATATCTGGCTTTTCAGATCCATTTGAGAGTCAATGTATTGTAGAGCATCAGAAAAATCAAGTGATAGAATGAGCTTGTGTATGAGATCTTGCATCTCCTCTTTGATAGACTCTGCTGATTTCCAAATGCAATTGACAGTCAAGGGGAACCCATTTACCAATAGCACACTCATGTTGCTGTTTCAAATGAACTGGGATAGAGCAGTCTCAGAATAGACCAAGGTGCTCAGAAACACATGCTTTTGTTGAAGATATGTAAAAAGGCTTGGTATGACATCAGTGATCAACAGTTTTGCATAAGCCTCATATGCTTTGTGGGATGAGAAAGGAAAATAAAATGGGCACCATGATCTACTGAAATGTATCACCACCATAAAGAGAGGGGTTGTTACAAATCTCCTTTACTGCAGTGGCCCTAAGACACTATTGAATTGCTGATATATTTGGAGGGATAGCAGAGACCCTGGTTGTGTTTCCAGTGTCATCTTTGAGGTGGTAGCTGAGCAAGAAAAGGGTAAGAATGTCCTTTTGATGGCTGAGTAATACATTGTGACTCAAGTGAATCAAAAAGGAAAGGAGAGTGCAGTGAACTTGGCATGGGAGCCTTGAAGAATCATCACTGCTAAGCATGTCATGTAAAAATGATAGGTGCATGGTACAGTCTGGATGAAGGGAAATGGAGAAGCTAGGGACAGGATTGGCAGTATGATGCAAGAGAAAAACAAGAAAGAGGGCCATAAAGCAAGAATATCTCTTCAAGGTATCCTTCTCCTGCAGAGGCTTGAACAGTTATGAGGCAAGCTCACCAGTGGACAGAACAGCCCAAGCTGTAAAGATAGGGAGGGAGGCAATAAGGGTAGGAAGGGGGGCAATAAGGGTAGGGAGAGGGGCAATAAGGGGAGAGATTGAGGTATAACATGTTATAGTTCAGCTGGGGTAGAATGACTGTAGACTTGAAAGTGGAAGCTTGTATAAGGGTGAAGGTTAAGCAGAGGCAAAGGTTAAGGCAGGAGCAAAGTGGAGGAGGCAAGGGGGGGGGGGTTGGACACAGAAGAAGGTGGTGGTCTAAGGCCACAGGCTCAGTCAACTCAGGTCAGATGCCTTGTCATCAAATACAAAGAAAGTAAATCCCTAGTCAGTCCAGTAACAGATGAAGAGTGATTGCACAAGGGTGAGCTTCAAGAGTAAAATTCAGGAAGCTACAGTAAGCTAGTATTACAAGGTGTGAAGTTGATGATTTATCTAATAAGACCTATTGTGCACAGACCAGACTGGGATAGGAAAGGTTTGGGCAAATGGGAGAGGGTACACACATGGTGTCCATGTAGGATCTCTACAACAAGGGCATGAAAGGAATAATGTGGAAAAAGTATCTCAGAAATAAAGAAGCAGAAATGAAAAGGGCACTGCCTGAGGTGGAGGGGAAGGGTTCAGAATAGAACCTGGGCTAGGCTGTGTAGGTTTAGAGTTTAAATAGAAGCAAAAAGTATTGACTAAGACTGGCATCAAGCTACAGAAGTAAGACAATGTTCAAAGATAAGAGGCATAGATGGGACAAGGGAGATGAAGGAGGCAGAAAAGATAGGGGTGGTATGAATTGTAACATAACATAGCTCAACTGCCTGCATGAGCTTGAAATAAGTGTTCTCAGATTCTTTAGGAAAAGTGACAGTCCTTTGTAAAGAGCATATGCTGATGCTGACAAGTAGCTGATCCTAGCCTAGCTGTGCAAAGAGGATACCCTTTGTGTATCAGTTCAACAAGGGCTAAAAGACATCTGGAATGGAATAAAACCTATGGGAAGACAAATATGCTGCTATTTCCTCCACAAGCATTATAGAGGGTTGCAATGGAATGTATGTTACCTCAATTAGATATATGTGGTTTGATTTCACATGTAGGAGCTGTGCTTTGACAATAGAGGAGGTTCTATGGTAAACAGAGATGCTGACATGACTGCTCTGACAATATTTATAAAACCTTCTCTTGTCTGAAAAAACAGTAACAGATGTACAGCTAGTGATAGTGGATTTGTAGGCATCAATGACCGAGATGCCAGAGATAGGTAATAGGGACTCAGGAAAAGATTGCTTGAGATTGTCTGCACAGAGCTGAACTAGTATTTCCTTGTGCCTCTCCTTGGATCAAAGCAGGATCCTCAGCTATGGGGGCTATTTATGCTGCCAAAGCAAATAGGTGTGTGCAGAAGCATGATTTGTTGCATGGGTGCAAAAGATGCATATGGTAAACCAATGGATGAGATCAACCTTCAAATCCAAAGCCAAGAGCTGCTTGGATATCAATTAAGACATAGATTTGGTCATAGGGACATTTGAATCAACGATGCCAGCTTCAGAGGCTTCCAGGCTAATGTTGACAAATTGCTGAGTTATGATATGGTTGATAAGCTTCAGGCCAAAAGGGGTATAAGTCACAGCATGGGCAATGCATTCCAGGTCAATAGTAGCATGGGTTATGATATGGTAGATGTTGGAAGAGTCATTTAATTCAAAAACAGGGAAGGGGATATCTGTTGTTCAATGAAAGGTTCTTGATCTACATCCATCAGAAGGGGATAGTCATCAAGCAGAGAATCAGAAAGAGCTACATCATTGTCTGTAGGTTTGATGCAGGATGAATTACCACTGATGTTAAGAGGAGTCATGGGTGGTGATGGTTGGTTATCATCAGGAAATGCATTGGGCTTTGTAGGGTGAGGAATCCTGTGACAGAGGGCATATATCTTCTGAAAGTTGAAGCAAGCATGGGCTAGATTACCACATGGGCATGATAACTGGCCAGACAGAGGATCTCTGTGGATATCAATATTTTACCCTGGAACTTTCTCAGCTTAGACATCATGGGACACCACATATAGGCCACCTTGATATCTCACTTTTCAAGTGAGTAAGTAAAAATCACTTGTATATTTATGAACTTGGTCAATAAAAAAGGATATATACAGCCAGAAATGGGGTAGTGGGCTCTGAAAAGAAATGATATGAAAGGCATAGGGCATTGGAGAATAGCTGGGACATACACCATGGCAAGTAACAGCAGTGGTTGATGCAGATGCAAACCAGGGATAGGAAGATTTACCTGGAGAACAAAGGCTGCTCTGAGTTGGGGTGACACTGCAAATAAACAAGGACAAGTTGATGTTATTCTTGACATATGGAAAGCACTGCTACCAACTAACATCACTTCAGATTATGGTATAGTGTTGGTTTTATACAGATAACCTGATAGCTACTACAGCACTCAAATCTTGTAACACAGCAGCTGAATCTTAGACAGTGAGTGAAATTAGGGGGAGATGCAGCTGAATCTGTGGATAGTTCAAGAATGTAATGGGTGTGACTCAATAGGTCAACATACTTAAGAAGCTATGCATTTGTTTTGAACAGTGATTCAGATGGAAGCTGTGAATGATAGCAACAGATGATAATACATATCTGTGCTGAGCTCAAGCAGGGTACCTTTACAAATATCATGGGGGATAAAGAATAAGAAAGGATGGCATGACTCACCTCATCTCAGCCTGCCCATTTGCTTGGCACTATGGGCACTTTATCAATGTTGTTGTGATCTCACTATGAGACACCAAAAAACATCTCACCTTGCTGAGTACTCTTCAAGCATGTAATGTTGTTTGAGATAAAGGCAGTAGGAGCCTGGAATGCAGGCCAAGATGAAGCCAGACATATGCATAAAAATGGATTTGAGAGGTGCATAGGAGAGGGTAACAATTGAGGTGGGGTAAATATTGAGTGCAAATAATAGTACCAAATAAAGGGTAGAGCTTTATATCTCAAAAAAGGAGACAGCTTGGCCATGGTAGGTTGGTCACACCAAAGAGTGGCTTATGTAATATGGACATGGGGTCACAGTCACTCAACATTGCTTGGTATAGCCAAAACTCATGCTGCAGGCCTGAGAAAAGCTGCCAGGCTTTTGACAATCTAAGCATGAAAAGTATGCCTCATGACAGCAGCATGGGCTGCTGAGTGCTGGCCAAGTGGTAATGCAGCCCATGGCATGGCTGGGGTAGGTGGTGTGACTCATGGAAAAGCAAAGAGATTAACCTAGATAGATGACAAAAGCATGCTTTTTGGAAAATTAGTATGGGTAAAAAAAAAGGGAATGATGGCTGATCTGTGTGGTTTAGGATGGGTGAAAGGGGGGCACAAGAGGCTTACAGTAGTTCATGAAGGACAGATTTAAGGCATATGAAGATGAGAGCATCCTATGAATATAAACATCAATAGTGAGCATAAAGTTAATAGAAGCATGACTTCACCATATCTAAGTGAGAAAGAAACTTGTCAGCTAGGAAATGATGGAGATGAGCCAGAAAACAAACCCTAATATTAACAAACTGGAGATAAACCCCCAGACCCCCAGACTAATAGCCTGAACCCTAAGAACAAACCAGGGGGGTAACCCCCCCCCCAACTCCCCTGAACCTAACCAGAAGAGTGCTATGTTGTGCAATAGAAATGCTTTGTTTAGAGATTAGGCTGCTGTCCTATCTAGGCATGGCTCATCTGTCTGAGAGAAATGACATGACTCACATGCTAGTCACAAATAGACAAGAGGGGAAGCAACAGTGTTCACCAGTCACAAAAAGATCCTGAATAACTGTCAAAGTGAGCTGACAGGCCTGGGTATGTCCTCAAAAAACATCCCTAAATTGACTGAGCAGTGGAAAAGGGGTGAGGGGGGTGAATGGTGTGATAAATGAAACCCAAACAGGAATACCTGGATCTCTGGTCATTTATGGAGATCATATCCCATGGTACACAGCATGTATAGCCTCACCATATGTCCCTGCAATATGGTACATGGATAATGCATGATTTAAGGGAAGGCTGGAGAAAAACACTTGCTACACAACTGCAAACTATGGTCCTAGCAAGGTTCCCCAGTGGTTGGATAGATATAAACATGTGTCTGCAAAAGTCTGCAGGCTATAAAAAGCAGATGTAGCATTAGATTACAAAATGGACCACAGCTTATCAACAAATGCTGCAGATGCCACAATCTTTGCTGCAAATCATTCATAAAGGACCTAGGAGCAAGGTTAGATGCATTCCAGGTCCTCCAATCATATCTGCACACCTCTAGGAATTAAAATGTGCTGGTTTATGAGTGTGACAAAAGTGTAACTCATAGTGGGCAATCACACTGGTTGTTCAACACCACTATGCCTGGCCATCATTGCTAGCCATCCTGGAGCCATGTAAGGATGGTTTTGAGGGTTGGTTGGACAATGAGGTGTGGCAAGAAGATCAAAAATGAGGAGTGTGAGGAGAAGGGAATTGATGTGATGTGGGAATTGGCATGGGCTCCACACTTCAACAGCATATGGATAGGAGCCAGTGAAATTTTTTGGTCAATGTATACAGTGACTCACAAAATTGTTCCAATGTTTTGCACTTTTTGATTGTCTGTTGAATAGCTCTGAAGCATAAACAAATATAAACAAATGGTTGGTGTATAAATGGAAAAGCTTACTCAGGGCTAAGTGCCGGTAAAAGGATTATGTAATTTGGATTGGTAACCATGGAGATATATGCAATTTGTTACGATTCATCCATCCTCTATTTTCTTTTCTTTTCTTTCACTACATCCCCACCTATGCCTTTTAACTTTCCATCCCCTTATCAGTAATGGTCAGTCACACCCCTTTTCATTTAACCTTAATCTGTATAGCCTAGCCTGGGTTCTATTCTGAACCCTTTCCCTTTGGCCCAAGTAGTACCTTTTCATCTCCGCTTTTCATTTCTGACTTACTTCTCCCATTTCCATCCCATCTGTGGCCTTGTTGTAGTACCCCCACTCAGACACCATGCACACCCTCTCCCCCTTTGCCCAATAGTTACCATTCCTGACTCAATCTGTGCACAGTAGGGTACCCTACTTAAACCACTAGCTAGCTTTGCTGTCCCCTAGCTTAGCTTTCCAAATTTACCACTGAAAGCTCACCTTTTTGTATGAACCCCCTTTCGCTCATCATTGAACTAGCTAAGGACTCACTTCCCTTGTCCTTGACAATAAGGCTTTAGACCTGAGTCAACTGAGGCCTTGAACCTTTGATCCTCGCCTCCTACTGCATATCCCCTCATCTCGCTTTCACCTTCACTTCTGTCCCTTCACCACGAGCTTTCCCCCCCTTTGGGTCTGTGGTCACCCTACCCTGGTTGAACTGTAACACAATTCAAAACTACCACTCATTGGAACAATTATGTGAGTATGTTTCAGATCTATTAGAATCTGATGCTCCACTGCTTCTATAGCAACCAACTGCCAACAGATTGTTGCTATGGTGATGTTATCTATCATAGGACCTATAGTCAAGCTATTTAACCCAGATGAATATTCTCAGAACTTCACAATCCTCCAATGCACCCTATATCCTCTGCTCAGAAGAAAAACATCCTTTCTCTTGCCTCCAGAGCTGGTGTTGGAAGATCTACTATATTCAGAGTACTCCAGGACATGCTTCCTAATTGATTGGCTTCTTCTTCTGGACATCCTTCAAAGCTTTCTACTCACTCTCAAAAGTCTATTATTACTCAAATTACTACTGGCAAGGCTTCTAATGCTATTCAAGCCACCAAACACATCAATACCATCATCTCCAACCCAGTCTCCTCAGAAACAGTCAGGAGAGTCCTTAGGAAGAATTCATTCAAGGCCATAGTAAAGAAGAAAAAGCCATTGCTTGGTGCAATCCATAGAAAAAAGTGCTTGAACTTTGCTTTGAAGTACAAGGAGTGGACTGTGGAGGACTGGAAGAGGGTAATTTGGTCAGATGAGACTAAAATCAATAGAATTGCATCAGATGAAAGACAATGGATATGAAAAAAGGCTGGAGAGGAATTGATTGAAAGAGAGGTCCAGGGTACAGTCAAGTTTGGTGGAGGAAATATCATGATATGGGGCTGTATGGGTTGGGAGGGTGTGGGGAACCTTGGAGAGGTTGAGGGGAGGATGAATGCTGAGCAATATGTGAACATCTTGGAGAACAACTTATTTCCCAGCATAGAGGAAAGTGGAATTCCTTTGGAGGATGTTATTTTTTAGCAAGACAATGATCCCAAACATACCTCCAAAAGGGCCAAGGAATGGATGGAGGACAACAATATTACTCTCCTAGACTGGCCTCCACAGTCTCCAGACCTCAATTCTATTGAACACCTCTGGAATCACATCAAAAAACAACTTTGCCAGTATCCAACACAGGCCAAGAGAGTTTGGGAAATATGGGACGGAGTAGCAAAAGTATGGGAAGAGATAGAGCCAAAGGTGTGTCAGGACTTGATTGAGAGTATGCCTAGGAGGATTGGAGCAGTCATCAAGGCCAAGGGGGGTCATACCAAGTACTAAAACTACATTTACCATATTTTTGAAACACACTCACATAATTGTCCCAATGAGTGGTAGTTTTGAATTGCATACATCTCCATGGTTACCAATCCAAATTACATAATCATTTTACCAGCACTTAGCCCTGAGGATGTGCTTCCATTTATATACCAACCATTTGTTTATATTTGTTTATGCTTCAGAGCTATTCAACAGACAATCAAAAAGTGCAAAACAGTGAAACAATTTGTGAGTTACTGTATTATACACCCCCCCTCCCCCAAGATTGCTTTAAATTAAATCAGGACCTTGCTTCTATGACCTGAAAACATGTTTTCCATTGTTTGTAAACCCTTCAAATCCACTGGGAGCAGTCCCAAGTACCAGCAACCTTTTTTAATTAATGTATGTTATATATTCTCTCTTCCATAATTGTTTCAAATTAAATCAACATGATATACCTGTGACCTGAAAACATATTCCCTAGTGTTTATGGATCCTCTGAATCCACTGGGAACAGTCTTAAGAGCCAGTGAATTTTTTTGGTGACATATGTTATATACTGCCCTTTCTTCAAGATTATTTCAAATTAAATTGACATGATGTACCTGTGACCTGAAAACACATTTCCCAGTATCTATGGATCCTCTGAATCCATTGGAAACAGTTTTAAGAGCCAGTGATTTTTTTTGGTCAATGTATATTATACAGTATACCCCCCCTTTTTCAAGATTGTTTCAAATTAAATCAGGACCTTGCTTCTATGACCTGGAAACATGTTCCCTAGTGTTTATGAACCCTCTGAATCTACTGGAAATAGTCTTGAGAGCCAGTGCTTTTTTTGGTTGGTGTATATTATATACCCCCCTCCTCCAAGATCACTTCAAATTAAATCAGAATCTTACTTCTATGACCTGGAAATATGTTTTCCTATGTTTGTGGACCCTCCGAATCCATTGGTGAGGTCAACAAAGTTCCTGCTATTTTTTAAAGCTGTCTTTGCAATTCCACCATATATGCTTTATACAATTTTGTTTATTTTTTATCTCAAGTTTCTGACCACAGATTTTCATTGGTGCAAAATAATCCCACAGATGTGCTCTATTTCATGGCATAAAGGCATTCAAAAAATAAAAACCATTTTGAATTCTAATTCTAAAATAACCATATAAATCAGCCATGGTCAATGTCACAGAATTTAGAGATGAAAAGGATATGATTGACATACTTTGGTGACCTTTGATAGTTGCATAGTGAGACTGACAAGGAAATAATACAAATACAATGCAGCCCATGTTGTGTGATGAGAAATGAGCAGGAGATTAAGTGCATTCAGTGTTCATAAAGAAGTGCACTACAAGTAATCATAGTGACTATATAGTATATGATTCATATCTAATCTCTCTCATGGTGTCATGTAATGGTCTGCCCAAAAATGAAAAGCAACTGAGGCACATGCTATAATCACATGGCCAATATAACAGTCACATGTAGTCAGTTGTCCCTCAATTACATTGCACTATTGCCTGCCTCAATTACAGTAGCCATTCACTAAACAAAGGCGCATCTCGTGCCAGGAATATCCTATGAACAAATAGTGACTACATGGCAAATCTTGCACAGGCTCCAAAGGCACTTTCTTCAAGTGAACTTATCATATTCCTCTCTAGAGATGCTAAGGAAGAGGTTCTTCTTGAGGCCACACAGGAGTCCTTGTCAAAAAACAAGGTCATCATTATCCAGGAATATGTTGATACCAAGGGCTTTGAGCTGACAGAGCAACAGCTGTTGAAGAAATACTCAATATTCATTGATCAACTGGTCCAACCCCTAGGTATGCTGTATGCTCAATTGTCAAAGGCTAGCTCACCCATCTCATTTTCCTTAGACATGAGACAATGCGTAAAGCACTTTAGCAAGCCACATGTAAGGATAACACTCAGAGACTTTATCTGGAACATCAATGAGCCGCAAGTTATGCAGATGCTGCTTGACTTTTCTTTTCCTCAGTTTACAATTTCCGCCCCATTTGAGTGCATAATTTCCCAACCCCACATCTATATGCTCACCCTTCTCTGCAAATGCTTAGACCATGGGATGTCTATTGGATGGGTCCAAATACAGAGTGCAATTACAGTAATTACGAGTTGATGCATCTTCTCACCAACATCTGGTCTGAATGTATGTGGGGAATTGTACACCACACCAGAGTCCTCTTGTACCCCCACCATGATGCCAACAGTGCAGTGACCTACTATATCCCAATGGCCAGGGTGAAGTCCTGGATCATCATCACTCCGAGCATCATCTATAACAAAATGAAGACCACAATGAAAAACATAATCTGTGGCAGGGCTGTCCTCTCCAAGCATTCAGACAAGGCTGAATATAAGACAATCCATCTTTATCTGGATAATCTCCTGTAAGTCACTCACTTTCATTCATTCATAATGGCTGATGGCATTGCAATAGCATCATGTCTCTGGGTCAATTATATATGGTATACACTCCCATTGCCAGCATGTGTTGAGGGAGTCACTTCTTCAACCTTGACACAATGCATTTCACCGAACTGTCAAGGTTCCTTGATGCTACCCACAAAAAGTCCTTCATGAACCAGGTGCATGAAGGCAGCCTGCAAACACTGTGCAGACTTGTCCTTGTACTTCCATTCATCAACACCCCTCACAGTACATTTTCTCCATCACATAATCAGAGTGCATGGCTTAAACAAGTTTTAGAGCTCCACCAGAACTCCCTAATTGCCCTTTGTGGCATGATCCTCCACCATGCAAAGTATACACTAGAGGATTAGCCCAACCACACCTCCCACATGCTTGACACAGCACAGACTATTGCCAACAAAATCCTCTGGCATTTTGAGATCACTGGACTGAAGTGCTATCAAGCACACCTCAGAAACACCGGAAAAGACCAATATTTCAGGGGAGAGGAAATAAGTGTGTTTGATTTGTTGAAAGAATTCAGACAGTAGTGGGTACATGATCTCTGTCTGCGCTCTGACAATTTTCCACCACATTCATCTTCTGTTCAATGTATGTCACATTGTAAACTGTATTTAGAATATGGAATTACCTACATGCTGTATGAATAACCATTCATCAACTCTGACACTGAAAACATTTTGTGACTGACTCCTTTGCACATTGACAATCAAGTGCTGCCTAACAACAATCCAATAGGCTCACTATGATATTTCTTGTCTATATTCCAAGACTCATCAACCACTCTATAATTCATAAGAATTTGTGACTGATCACTAGATATTGTCACATATTTCTTGTCCTTCCTGACTAACAATCATGACTCAGTGTATCCCTGCACTACATTGAGCAAGAGTGACCTCCTTTCATCCATCATCATGCTGACCCTTTTTTCTCACAAATGCAATGTCAAGGACCTCCTGAGCCTCAAATGTGATGATGTCAGGTACATTGAAGGCAGGGTCTTCATGACTTGGCCTTCTTGAAAGAACACATACTAAATCCAACTCAAGATAGCTGAGCAATCCGCTGTTCACCATTTTCAAGTGGAAATCCCCTACCAAGACAGTATAGCATTCCAGCCACATGAGCACATCTCCCTTTCTCTCAAAGACATGATACTTGAGCAATGCCAGGCTTCCAGCACTCCACACACTGATCCTATTTCCCTACACTATCCCAATAGAGTTTCCCTCTGCTATCTTAGTGGGAACAACAAAGGAAAGATAATTAACACCTTCCAGGGTGCATGTATCTGTTGTTTGGCTGCAAACCAGCTGACACTTATGCAGGAAATGGGGGAAAATGGCACAATGCTGTCCCAGATGTGACAGCCTCCAACACTATGGCCATGGACACACCTAAAATTGCTCAACAACCCTCACCTGCTTTTCAGCTGAGATATTCTTGTCAAGATACTACCATACCATTGTTAATTCCAGCTTTTGACCTCATTTAGTCTATGCCACCACCCCAGCCTCCAATCAATGAAAAAAGCTACCACATGCTGTGGGACCCTTGAAAGAAGCCCGGATTAAACAAACCACATCCCTTTAATGTACAGACCCTGTTATTTCAGGTCTTTGCTTTAGGCCAAAACCAGCTTTCCAGGGTGATCACCTCTGTAGATCTCCTTGCCTATCTGTGCTCATTTGTTTGTCAGGAAGATGCTTTCACCAATCTAAGCAACATTACAAAGAATCCATGTCTCATCAATACTATCACCATCATGTTGTCTGCAGGCCTGGAAAGAAGAACAAAGACAAATAGTAAGCTCATCGCTTTTTCTTACTTTTTCCTTACCTCCAATGACAAGCCTGTCCATTTTTTCAGAGTGGAGCTGCTCCTTTACCCTCCCTAATGAATCCATCATCAATTCTGAGAGACTTAGCCTTGTTATAAACTACTTTCAAAAGACACATGTAGAGTGGCTGCCACAGGTCAATGAGGGCAACATTGTCATTCTACACAATCTCAAGATTTGTCTCCTATATGAAGATAATTCACTCATTTATTCAACGTCATTCACAGGCTTCCAAGTTCAATGGGTTCCTCTCTCTCATAGGCTATACAGATAGGGTTCAATGGGCTGTATACAATCCAGAAGCACACTCTATCAGGCCTCCCAACAGATGTGCTGCACCTGACAGGAAAGAGAGCAACAACTGTGGGTTCTCCCTCTACAATGAGCTCAAAGATAACACAGAGCTAGAATGTTGTCAGCAAATTAGGAAGTAGTGGAAGATTCAGCGCGAGTCTCAGGCTGACATGCCATCGACCACTCACAGATGCCACCTCCTCATCTTCAAAGCATCCCCAGATTTTCCTCCTGGTGGGTTCTTCAATTGTACCATTGAGGTAAGCAGATGTTTTCTCATTTGAGCTCACCTTACCATGGATTTTGAAGGTTCTGAAGACATTTGAGAGCAATGGCCATGACACCATTTACATGACTGACTATATGGCCAATCCCTGCATCTACCCTATCACCGATGCTTGGTGCCCACCCCAGCTATGCAGGCATGTCCTGCAATGTGAAATATGGGATCAAGTGCAGATCATCGCCAAGATGATGAAGCCTGGCAAATAGTGGTACCTTAACAACATTCAAGTGAGATGGAACTTATATCACTATGTTGAAGCCATGATGAAGCTGGCAGAAAAGGTTAAGTGACTTGAGGGAAACAGCTTTGAAGCACAACTCCATCTGAAGTTGCTTTTAGAGTTCATATCTTGCATGTGCTGTTATGGCGTACTGACCCATGTTTAGAAGAAAACACACACTTGGATTGGGTCCCAGTCCATCCCATGCCTCTTTGAATATGCTCCTTCAAGATGTTATGCAGGGTACCATGTTCCTAACTTGCATTGTCAAGGTATTCATTCCTTCTATGGCCAGCTCAAGCTTGCATGTTCACCATGTCCTATAGCTTCTCTTCACTGAAGAAGATGGGCAGTACATATATATCACTAATGACACATATAACTCACAGCTGCCTACCATTGTTTTGAAGTTCAATTGGGCTCAGATCCTAAAAAACCATGTGATCAAGGTGATGCTGGATGGTGCTCAAGCCTTGCTTCTATCTGGTATCAAACCAGGCACCATCATAGCCATACGTAACCTAAGTATCCAACACTCTGAAGATATTCAAGGGCATTTGGGTGGAAAGACTCCCCTCATTGAGCTCATGTTGGATTTGTCCTGCAAATATGCACAGAGGCTGTTGAGGTCCATGTTCCCCCAGCATTCATCCAGCCCTGCTCTTACAAATGCAATAGATACAGAGAAAAATGGAAAAGAGATATCCTTTTGACTGACCCAGAGATATCCACCCTCATTCACTTTGACCTGGCCCAAGCTCTCACATTGCCTGCTCCAAGTGTTTTTGTTACATTCCAACTGGGTAAGCTGGACATGTAGACCTGAATGGCATCTTTTAGTCAAGGAAATCCTAAGAGGGGCACCACAGGTAAGGTCAAGATAGGGAAAAGTGTCTAAGGTGATCCAGTATACTGTATAAGTATATGAATCAAGAGGAGCCCAAATGTGGGCCAGGGGCATGGGCAAAGGGTAACGGCATCATAGGGATGCATAAGTGTAGTGACAAATGTGAAAGAACAAAGGTAAAGGGGTGCGTAAGCAGGGCAAAGAGTGAAACTACAGCATGATATCAGTAAGATGCATGAGTAGGGCAGAGGGGCGAGCATGACAGCTCCAAGGGTACGGTAATGAAAAGTGTCAAGGTGAATAAGAACAAAGAGAAAGTGTATAGGGAAACCTCAGGGGAAGATCCTGGGCAGATACAAGGACTAATGATGGTAATGGAGAAGATTCCCAGATGTGACCAGTAAAGGTCCAAGGTAATAGGAAAGTAGGGCGTTCCTGGATAGGCATGGAAACAGGTCTATGGTGGGGAGGAGGACAAAGGAAGTAACTTGGAGTAGGGACAATGATGGAAGATGAAGAGTCCAAGTGAAATCTAGTTGCAGAACCAAGCAAGGGGGTCACATTAGGGACAATGATAGCCTCCCTAGGCGAGGAGGAATGGGGATGGGAGGTGGGGTACAGGTGTAAGGGCAGTTCTCACAGGTGTAAGACAGGGGTCGAGCTGAAAAAGGAATAGGGGTTAAGTGAGTTGTAACAGTTTTCAGAGTATTGGCTCGTGTCTCAAATTTCTATCCATTTAATATCTTGGATGTATCTGTCCTCACATGCCTGAAATGCAAACAGAGGTGAAAACTGTTAAATGTATTGATTGTGCACTGTATGAGCATTTTACCATATTAGTATTCCAGCCATATTGTGGCATATTGTTTAGTATTGTTTAGTTGGTAGTTTTTATCCCTGGAGTGCCACAGTAACCACTTTCCTTAGCTTCTCACCATAGACTCCAGGTATGTACACTTCCCACTTCAATCCAATTAGCTTCTCACTGTGGACTCCAGCTGTGCGGTTCCAGCTGGTCTAAACAGGTTATGAGCCCTGCGCTTTAGTTGCTCCAATCTCCCTCAGCCACTTCAACGAAAATTTTCACCCCACTGCCTCCAGTCACCTCCCCAGTGTTTTTTCGTCACTCACACCATTGCTACATTGCAAACCATGTCCTTTGACCACCAACAGCACTCACATCGCATCCAGCCACTCAATGGCTCCAACTACATCACCTGGAGCAAGGAGATAAAGGCTCTATTCTGCTCCAAAGGCCTGTGGAGACTCATCGATGAAAAGAAGGTCCGACCATCCGCTGCTGGCACAGAACAGACAGCCTGGGACATCAAACAGGACAAGGCCGCAGGTGAGCTAATGCTGAACATTGCGCCGGACCAGCAAGTCCACCTTAGAGTGGACCAGGACGATCCCACAGCAGCCTGGGCAGCACTCAAGACTGTCTTCATGCAGCGGAAGGCTGGTAGTTGTTTCGTTGCCTATGATGAGTTCTTCAGCATCCAGAAATGGCCTGAGGAGTCACTGCCAGGGCTGGCAGCTCAAGTTGAAGAAGCCATGCTGTGCATCCAGGATTTGCGCACCACATTGTTCGAGTTGAAGACTTTGGATGTGGAATTGAGCTGCATGGTGATGATTTGGGCTCTGGGCCCGGAGTACTCACACTTCATCTCGTCCCTCGTGCTCTTGACTGATCTGGACAAGGACAAAGTCAAGGCAGTGTTCCAGACTGAGGAAATCAACCACCAGCCACGTTCTGAGGCCACCCCCACTCCCACACATTCCGCCCTCGCTGCATCACCTGCCAGCTGTGGATGCTGCACTCGTGCATGTGTGGAATTGATGCCCCACAGCAGCTCTGGACAATGCCACTCCCTTCAAACTGTGGCATGGGCACAAACCGGATGTTTCACACCTGCGCGTCTGGGGATCAACAGCCTATGTGCACGTGCAGAAGGACAAGCGTGACGCACTTCACCCACACTATGAGAAATGTGTCTTTATTGGCTATCCAGACGGTTACATGGGATGGAAATTCTACAATCCAACAACAAAGCGCACCCTCATCTCTGAACGCGCAGACTTCAATGAAAGGAGCGCTGTATCAACCCCAACGACTGCGAATTGTCCCAACTGCACCACCGAGCCAACCAACGCTGCATCACTGCATCACTGCCATATTCACCACCTGATGACAAGTCAGATGATGAGGACACTACTGCTCCAGGGAATCTACATCCTGGGGGTCCGCCTGCTCCTGCTGAGCAACAGGATGCAGATCTCATTACGCCTATTGCAGCACCCAATGCTTTGCCACAGGTCCCTGAGTCACCAGCACCTGCACCAGCACCTGCACCAGCACCCAGTCCGATCAGAATTGGAGCACATCTGCCTCACAGAATGCAACGACCATGGGAATGGTGGAAACTTAGCCCAGCACAGCTGGTCAATGACTTGGACAGTGACAGCGATGAGGATGAGGATGAGGAAGCAGACATGGCCCACTGTTTCACAGTGAACACAACACACCCGAGGTCATTTAGAGATGCCTTCCTTAGCTTCTCACTGTGGACTCCAGGTATGTACACTTCCCACTTCAATCCAATTAGCTTCTCACTGTGGACT
>QFEL01003987.1:0-30320 GCA_003316195.1 Neoboletus brunneissimus
TTCGGATCCACTACTGCCCTCTGCGTAAAACATGCATCCGGTCCTCCGCTTGCACTAAAGTTGCTAAACAGTTCTGACACGCTGTTGCTCGCGATATCATACGCGTACATGTCCGACAGGTATCTGTCGTCGCGTTGACCTGCAAAGATGAAGAGCATGTGTGTGAGAGGGTCGAGCACCATCGAGTGTCCGAAACGGGGTAGGAGGGCTGGTTGGGGAGCTGGAGAGGACAGGAATTGGACGGGCCTGTGGAATGGAAATGGAAAGGATGAGATGGGCGTTGAGATTGATTTGATGTGTTACAACTCACTGTAGTAACTTCCATTTGCTCGTCCGAACGCTATAACTGTACAACCCCGAATATTTCGGGGAGTCCCAATCCCCGTCGACAACCCGACCTCCGGAGACGTACAACACCTGCGCGTCGCAATCCATTACCATTTGATGGTCGAATATCAGCGGTGGACCTCCAGAGACCTAGTCATGACGACCATCGCTGTCGTGAGTGCGGATAGTCGTAGGTAAGTGCAAAGCACGCTCACCGCCGTATCAAACGACAACAAATCCCACTTTCCCGCATCCAACCCCCTGGTATGATACCTATAAAACTCGGAACAATACGCCGTCGATCCCCTCGGCCCCGCCCGTTCCCCAGCCCGTCTCAGCGCTTCCTCGTCCTCGGGCCTCGCAGGCATTACGTCCCCATCTCCCAACCTCCCCAACAGATAAACACACCCCGACTTGGTATCAAATACCATCTTGTGGCAACTCCGCGCGATCGGTCCGTTCTTTTCGAGCGCGGTATTGTGACTGATGACACACCACCGTTCAGTGGTGATGTCATACACCCAAAAATCATCGAGCGATTTATAGCCATCCCAGCCCCCAAAGAGGTAGATGTGCCCATTATCGGGATCGATACACATGGCATGTCCACCGCGTTTGGAGGGTGCGTCGCCATCGGCATCGAGACCGTGCAGACGCCGCCATTGTGCGCGTGGTTGACAGGATTGGAGGTAGGATTGGAAGAGACCAGCGTTCGAGGCCTGTGTGAGGAGTGCCTCGGCATCGTCCCAGTTTCCTTGGAGAACAAGGGTGGTGTGCAAAGACGTCACGATGGGATGCTCGAATTGGATCTGAGAACGCGCAAGGATGGATTGGTAGGGGGTCAGAAGCCGTCGTTCGCGGAGATGCTTGAGAATTTGCCGAAGGATGACTGTTTCGCGATGCTACGCGGCCCAAAAATGAAATTGTGTACGTCCATGAGAACAATGTCCAAGAGCCGCATATTGCAAGATACGAAAGATAGAATATAGGATCAGGAACTCACCTCGTCATAACGTACTCGTATATGTTCTACATACGAGGGCTCGGTAATGCCGGCGACAGAAACATACCAGATGGAAATGTGAAAGCTTTGCCCGTGTGCCCTGTACCCACGCCCGCAGGAAATTCCAGTCAATACGTCGACAAGAACACACAACATTCCCACTCACGAAAGCGGTACGATCTTGATGAAACGTGTAGGAAATGGCACACCACCACTGTTCACATGCGTGATCGAAAAGGTCTCTGGGACAGCGTCGTCTCGGAGACCTGCGTGCAGGACTTGAATCATGTGGTCTGGATTGAGACCAACGTAGAGTTTGAACTCTTTCATGTTACAAGGATGCTCTGGAGGAAAACGCGAGTGTGTCATTCAGAGGGAGGTCCAACAAACACAGACACAGATATCAACGTACTTCTGTGAAACTGCGAAAATGGGAACGAATACATGCACTCGAGTAAGCGCGATCCGGCCGTCCTACAACATCATCGCCAGCGCGCACCTTGCCAAACGTGATGCTTTCTAAAGCCATATCACAACCCCAAGTGTCAGCGAATGCCATGCTCATACCGCCACAGCGACCACCCCATGAAACAAAGGGTGCGCGTGCAAGATAAACGGACACTCAACTGATGATACCCAACGTTTCCAGACGGAGCAATATCCATTGCTTCATACTCGGCGGCTGTTGTGCACCACTCCATCGACTCAAATGGTCTTGCGGTCGGTCGGCCAAGATGTTTTCGGCTACATATTGCCCGCTGTGTTCCGAGCAACCAGCTATAGAATACGGGATGGGCTCTATACTGAAGGGTAGCGTGGAACTGGTAGATGCGGATAAGGACATGGAGTGGTGCGGAGATAAGTCAATTCGTAAGCCATTTTGACCCTGATATCATTGTCGCCGGTGCCGAATCTCACGACTGCTTCGAGATCATTCATGGCGTGAGCTCGGACGCCTTTGTGTGGGTCTGTTCAACATGCCTCGAATTTGACTCGCTTATCAGTTACACGACAAGTACTGCGCCAGCGTTCTGGCAGCAGCCAGCTGGCCCCCGGTCCGCCATGGATATTCAACGGATATTACTAGTATTCCTCGGATCAGCCTCATTTTCATCCCGAATATCAACGCAAAAGTCAATATCGTGCAGTAATTTAAAGCATATTCGGGACCGAGTAAGCACACGGATGTGGACCTGATGCAGTGCCAGTCGTCCAATGCTTCCTCCTTTTTTTTTTTCCTGAACCTGATGGCGGCGGAAGCAGCTCCGAGATGGGCCCAACAGTGCTAAGAAGTCGTTGCGCTCAGACTTCAATATCACACTGTCCGGGTCGTTTTTCGGCACATGGGATGAAGTTCCGCGGATCGAGTCGATTGACCCGATGCCTCGAATATGCCACCGTTGAAGGATGCATGCTTTTTCTAGTACCCGAGGAGGCCATTTTCACCTGCCAATCCGCCTTTCCGGGTCAACCACGCTGGAGCGAATGTCGATAGCGAACAACCAACGACCGGAGTGCTACCAAGTACTTTCTGAAACGAGACAGGCGACGCGACCGGACCTACACCGCACACCTCGTCGTGAACCCAAACCACAATCCGCCGCGACGGGTCGATATTGTACCCTCGGCAATGGCGTTAGCAACAGTGCTCCAAACGGTTGTCAGAAACGATCGACGAAACGGAGCATGCTCGTTTCATCAGGCGAAACCGGGCGTTGCGAGAGTTCCTGGTCGAGGAGGGGACTAATCCAACGATCGACGAGGTCTTTCGCTCCAGAGAGGTCGTCCATCGTCGCACGATAAACGTGATGTGCGGCTTGGAATCGGATGCAGGTGAAGGGACAAGCTCAGTAAGAGAGAAAGTGATGCTAGGAAGCTTCAATCGGTTGGCAACGAATGACGGTCCTAGTGCGGGAAGCCCATCAAGTTTCACATATGGGCCCATGACAAGAGAGGAGTCAGGCAAGGAGTAACGCAATTAACGACCATGTTTTTCTCCTTGGCGCTATCGATAGGATATGCAACGTACGATGTCGCAAGCTGGTTGTAAACAGTCAGGCAGCTGTTGTGGCACCCTGAGATTCCGATCCAAGCGAGAACAGTGGCATCTATCGAACCCGTCAGAACATGCTTCAGGAGACAACCGAATGAACATCGCCACAAGCGACGAGGCAAATCCATCTGGTCCGACCATACAAACCTGCTAATTCGTAATGTCTAGTGTCCGAATGGCCATATCACCACTGGCTGTCTCAGACACACCCAAATAGGATCTGCGACAGATTATGCGTGGTGAGCTTCGTCCACTGCCACACGCTTTCATCGCCCTCTCCGTCCTTTGAGAAAGCAGGAGACAGGTATAATCCCTCCCGACCGTCAACTTCCCTTGCTCACGACTTTGCGTAGCTGGTAAATGATAATGCAAGCCGAGAATTGTCGAGCGCCACAAATGGTTTTGAGCCGAGATTCCACGAGGTTCTCGTACCTCACCGAACAACCATCGTCGTCGGATCATGGCTTCAGGCTAATAACTTGGGAATGGTTTCCCAAGGAGCCCTTCTGGTTCTATGGTCGAACAGAGCTCCATCAGGATAGGAGGAAACGACCTCAGAGACGATCCGTATGCGGTGTGGAAGGAAGCCGGCGTGCCTGACACCAATGGCCTCCAACACATCAAGCTGGTCAACATCCGATCCCGAGGCCGACACTCTGCCAGTGGCGAGCTCGAGGTCATATGTCTGGGTCGGGATTCCACAGAGGATAGCCCTGTACGAACAGATGGAAATGCAGCCTGCTCGGAAAGAAGGGGTCGAGAAACGACTGAATGGGGGAGATAAGAAATGACACTGGTACTGTTTCAGGTTCAAGCAGCGGCGCTCAAAATGAAAATGAACTAGAAATGGATCATCTACACATGATTGGTTCTCCGGATTATGTGACATGGTAGAATGACGTGCCGAAGAAATGACCACTAATGAATGAGCAGTAATATTAGGTTGACTTTCATCGATGAATGAAAAGTGACGTGACTAGTGGGAGACTATCGAACTAGACGACGAAACGTATGCGCGCGTACTCGCTCGCTCCTGGCCGATCATAGAATATAGTTACTACTGTATATCAATCGTACGAATGTTGTCTATCAGGTCAATCAACGACACCTCCCTGTTTAACTGGACAGTGATCAAGCAGTCCGCAGCGACTCGCTTGTATTGCACACGAGAGAGAGGTGCGAGCAACAGGGCACCAAATGGCTGTCTGAGACGAACAACAAACCGGAGCGCTCGCGTGGGCTTGTCGAGCCCAGCCGCCCCTTGCGAGAACTCTTGATCGAGCAGCGGACTGATCCAAGGATGGATTAAGAGAAGATCCATCATCCCAAATAGATTATCCGTGGTCTTGATCTCGACGTCCCCGAACGCGGATGTTGTTGCACGGTAAACACGAAGGGCGGGGTTGTGGGTCACCTCGGGAACAGGGGCGAGTTCGTCGACGGGAAAAATAATGCCGGGGAGCCTCAAGCGGCTGGCTATAAGTAAGGGTACGGGAAGCTCGTTGAGGTGGCCATACAACGCTGGAGCTAGAGTGGGGTCGCGCAAGGAAGCACGTAATTCCGTGAGCATATTGGTCATGTCAGATTCGGAGATTGGGGACGGAATGTGGGAGGAGGCGTGCTCGCTGAATACAGTCAGGTCGGTAGGCAAACAACTGTTATAACCCCCCGAGTGCCCAGTCCAAGCAAGCACCGTAACGTCTCCTGATGCTGTCAGAATGTGGTCCAGAAGACGACCGACCGCCCGACTACCCTCGCCATAGATAACTGTGATTGCGACATTGAAGATCCCGAAAAGTGAATATGCAGTATCTTCCTCGAGTGTCGTTTGACGCATCGAAGCTAAGCTGAGCTTCTCGCGCACCCTGTCTAAGCCAGGACGAAGAGCGACTAACTCCTGGGCAGAAATGCCTGTAGCCTGTTCCATCTCTGAAATGACTGCGGGCGACTCCTTGTGATTATAGATCTCCAAACCAAGATATGGGGTCCAGTCCTCAGTGTAGAACTGGGCAACGTTGGAGGCGAGATATTCTTGGAATGTCCACGCTCGAGTGTTCCAGATACTTTTCCGGAGGTCTCCTGGCTGTGAGGGTGACCAGACGCCTCGGAGGTAAATGACCGTAAGGGATGATCCACGATACCACATGAACATAGCGACCAACGACTCTTGCAGGACGACATTATTCGCCCTATCTACGCAGCAGGTATCACTCCAAGCCCACAGGAAGCCGAGAGAACGGACGAGGAGACAGAATCGCTGTAACTTGGTGTTCGCAGGAGAAGTTTCCAGCTCATAGATCGAGATGTTCTCGACTTTTTGGAGGAGAGGTTCATTCAACTCCCATTTGTGCGAGAGCGTGGTATATCGGTAGTAATCCTTGACTGCGCCCCAGATACGTGCATGGTCTAGCTGTGTCGTCATCGAAGAGACGAGTTCATGGTAGATGGGGAGTGATTCGAATGCTGCTATCTGTTGAGATTTGTTGTGGAGACGACCAGTGGTTGTGTCGATGAGTACACGTGGTGAATTGCGGATGACCTGCTCTGTGACGTTCCGAATTGCCGCTTCTGCATCAACATACTGATGACGAAGTTCTAAAATATATGATATTTAGACGGATTTAGTTTCATTAAAACATGCAACTTACTACGGGTCTTTGAATTAGAAGATTGTTCGATTTTTGAAATCATCATCTTGAAAGATTTAACGGCTTCGGGGTAACATCGCGCGCCATGCAGAGCCGCGTGTTGCCTCTCATATCCCCGATGGGATGCAGGGTCCAATTCGATCGCCTGCGACATATTAGAAGACCGTCGGGTGCGACGTGAAGAACAATTCCAACCTCGTCAGCATCACTCAGAGCCTCCTCCCATAAGCACATAAGTGCGCGTGCTCTACTTCGTTTGATGAGAATATCGCCAAGGTTCGTTGGGTTAAGTGACAATGTAATCGAATATTGCTCGACGGCCTCGATGTAGTTCTGAGATTCCATTGCGATGTCGCCAAGGTTAACCAGCTTTTCAGCACATCGTCGTTGGAAGCCTGCGGAGAATGTTTAATCAAGTTTCGGCTGGACTCCAACTACGACTCTCACGAAGCGTCCATTGAACTTGTCCGTCTTTCACTGTTTCATCGTCCTGCACCCTATTTGTCATCTTTCGGAAACATTCGATTGCCTCCATCACGCGACCGTCTCCTTCGAGAACGTCACATATGGTCTGATAAACTGTAAATCTTGATATTTTAAACTAAACCGAGGAATCAATGCGCAGATTCAAGAGACAGTATAAAGCATACCTCGGCAGCGGCACTCGATGCTTCATTCGCTGAAGCACTCATCAATACTAGCCTCGTCCACTTCGTGAACAATGCGTGCGGAGTCGGGGGATCGAGGTGTAGCGCAGTAGAGTAGGCTGCAATTGCTTCGTCATGGTTCCCAGCATTTGCTGCAGAATCACCAATTTCTTCGAGCGGTGTGATACATCGTCGCCTAAACTCTGAAAGTGACATTTAAACCTACCATCCATGCTATCGTCACCGAAACTCACCAGAAATCCAGTCCATAATCAACTTGTTGGCTTTGACTTCATCGGTTAGGTTGTTCACGATCTCCAGAAGCGCATCCGCAGCGTCTTTGAAGCGGCCCTCGGTATACAAGATTTCACACTGATGCTTCTGCTCGTGTGCGCGAAGCACGGAACGAAGGGACATGATGGTCATGTTCGGGCCATCCTGAGCCCGAGTCAAGTCGGTATTGTGTTTGATTTTGAGTTCTTCGAAAGTAGCCTTGGTGCGGCTGGCTTCATTCTCAGCAGATTCCCGCGTATTGTTCAAAAGGTCATCGAGTCGTGTCTTCTCGAGTTCAAGTCTCCGAGAGGTATGTTGGGATATGGTGAGCTTGTCACGGAGCTCCCGGATGGTTTCCTCGAGACCCGTAATTTCATGTTCTCGATGACATATGTCAATAAAACGTGAGCGTTGGCACTAATAAACATACTTGAGATCTCTTTCTGCGCGCGAATATCTGCGTAAAGGGACTCGACGGTCTCCTCCAGTTCCCCAATTTTGCGCGCCATGCGAATAATTGTTTCATCCCGCTGGCGGAGACGAGTCTAAAGCGGTAAACAGGCTGTTGTCAGTGAAACATCTCCAACCAACAGGCAGTTTTGTCGCCGAAAGGCTCACATCGACGAAATAGGATTCAGGAATGATATTTCTGAGATGCCGAAGGACAACTCTCTGGTCATCTCCCCCGCTCGCCAGATGGGCATTGTCGGGCGAAATGGCCATGGACCGAATCACGCCGGCATAGTCGACGACGCGCCCAATTTGCATGTGCGTGGTTGTATCCCAAAACGAGACCGATGATCCTGCAGAAGCTGCGATGAACGTACCATTGCCTGCCAGGGAGATGCACCTCGGATTGCTGCTGCTGTGAATGGGCCAAGAGAGCATGACCCCCGGGGTGGATACGTCAAGACAATGGATTTTGCCGTCGAGGGATAAAGCAAAAAGCTGCTCGCCATCAGTCGACCAGACGAGCGATTGGTTCACGGATGAATAAACACTGATTGGGATGTCCAGGAGAAGGTGGCCGTTTTGAGCGTTGTAGACTCTGACAGAGTCAGACACCCATGTGGCAGTAGCAAGGACATCTCCTTTGGGAGAGTACTTGACAGCAGCCAAGTAGTTGTCGTGCTGCAGAGGGCCCAGGAGCTGTTTTCCAGTCGAGACTGACCAGACGCAAACTGTCTTGTCCGTGGATCCGGTGACAACTCTTGGCGAGACCGGTGACAAGTCGACCGCATGAATTGCTCTTGCATGCACCTTGAACTCGGCGACCTTTTCGTGGGTCACCGCATTCCATACTGTGAGCCAGCCACCATCCGTCCCGCTTACGATCAACTTCGCGTCGAGTGATACCGCCACGCTGAGGACTGATTCTCCCACATGAACCATTGGCGTTCCCACCTCCCGGCCGTCTTTTGTTTCCCAGCATCTGACCGTTCCTTCCTTCCCTCCACTGGCGATGTGCTCCCCATCAGCAAGGAACGCGAGTGACCATATGGTTTCTCGACCGTCCATTTCTATAACTTCTGCTCCTGATTGGTAACCATTGGTGACGGGTGCCAGTGAGGACTCGGAGCTGTCTTTAGTCGAGCGACTCGAGCCTTGGAAGTTGGAACATGAGTCAACATCGTAAGTTTACTTATCTCGTCCTTGCACATACCCTTCTGAGTCCGTAACCGCGACCACGTCATTCTAGTAACCATACTTGCAGAGATACCAAGAGCAACTGCAGTGAACAATTCGTTGGCATCGCCGTTCACACTGCTGACACTGCCTCTGATCAATTTTGTAGAGTTTACACACGCACGAGCGTTTCTTGCTGGCGCTTATCCTTTCCACCATCGTCACGGCGATAACGAACTCTAGCTAAAGGTGGGTTTAGATGACAGCGAAACAATACAGAATGCGAAGAGCGAGGACTTGTGTGGTGACCTTGCCTTTGGTTGCTGTGTTTGTTCGTTCTCATTTCATGATTCCAGAGTAAGAGAAGGATCATCTCGACGCTTACTATAAGCTTGCATGGATGGTTTGCACGGATCGTTTTGGGTCCGACTCTCTAATGTCTTTGTGACGTCACCGAGCCCCTCTAGCTTCCGAATACACTCTTCTTACCGGCCTCTGCTCCCCAACACTACCGAATCACCGATTTCTTACCGGTATCAATCAGTCATCTTGATCGTGCTTTTCTCCGACTTAATGTGTCTGGTGATGCTCGAAACGTAGGGTTTATCGTGTTCAGATGACGCTTGGCCACGATCAGGATCCTGGACCAAGCTTTTCACCAAACTCTAATACTCGCTCTCTCTTCAAATTTTGTGGTATCTCGGGAAGTCACACGACGATAGCTGGTAACTCATCTGCTACACTGAAGAGCTCGCCGTCCATGGACTCGTCAGCATTGAGATGGGTGTAACATTGAGCCGAAGCGGCAGTAGCTCGTGCGGCCGCCGGTCAACATTCCTGACTAAGAGCAACCCAACCAGAATCAGCCTCTGGCAACGATCAAGCATCGATGGGCCATGATACGCGTTTGTATATAGTGATCCGCCCAACCCTGACATGCAAGTGGATAAAGACCAATTCAGTTTATTGTATTCATATAACATTCGACCGCGATCGGAGTCCGGGCCCTAGTACACACTCTCGAAGGTCTGTGGTACCTCGGAAAATCACACGACAATGTCCGGTATATCGTCGGCGAGCACTGCAGGCCAGGTTGGTTTCTGGTGGAGCAATCCTAAACTCAGACAGCTGAGGTCGTCTCCTCACCAGCATTCGGCAGCGAGTGAGGTGTGACAGACATACACTACACGCTCAAATCAAACAATATTGTCTATTTACGACAATGTACTACTTAAATTTACAAATATAGACAGCCACCTCCTGTGCGGCCTCGCCGAGCCAGGACATGTTGGAACAAAGTCCATCAAATTCCATAATGACAGGAACATGCAGGGATGGTCCATCGAAGAAACTCGACGATCGAGGCAACGATGACGAATATTGCGTATGAAGACACTGGCAGGGTCGACCTCTCCCGCTCTCCCGCCTTTGCGCATTCAACCTCGCCGACTGGTCCGTCCCCGGGCCGGGAATTCACTGGTCGACCTTGTCACCGCTCTTGCCCGTTGCCTCCGTGCACACCTCCGACGTCCTCGGCACCCTTGATGTCCTTGTCTCAGCCAGGGCCTTACCCTCTCGCCTCTTCGTGCCCTCAGCCCCGTCGAGGCTTCTGTGGACTCGTCTGGTTTGTCTAGCAACTTCGTACGTTGTCCCTGGTTGACTGGCCGACGTTCCTCAAGTCAAGCCCGCCCGGGATTCTCCGAGAGGACGAGACGCAGACACATATTAGTTAGTACTTGGCAGTTTTCTAATATTTCACTACAAGTACTTGTCGGAGCTTGTCAGTCACACAAGGTGGGACCAAAAACCAACTTGGTCCTGCTCGCCAACAGTACCGGTAACTTATCTACTACACTGAAAAGCTCGCCATCCCTGAAGGTGGACGTCAGCATCGAGATGGATGTTGAGCCACAGTGTGGTCGGTGGCCGTGTCGACGTTCCTGACTAAGAGCAACCCAACCAGAATCAGTCAGAGGCAATGACCAAGCATGGATGCCATGATGCACGTTTACATACAGCGATCCGCCCAACCTTGCACAAGGATCAATTCGGACCAAAGATAGGCGAGGAGCACTCCCCACACTTCGAAACCAAGATTCGCGCCTCCAGAAAAGAACGCAGAAAAGATGGGTTATAAAAGATGTAGCATACAAACCTACCCCACTCCCTAAAACAGAACACACCGTGGTATACAGTGATATACCCACACAGCCAAAGGGTTCCCAAGTTTCACGAGCGAACGCTCTTGGTCCACGCATAAACACGGCATTCCTTTCACGCGTCACCCATAATCCAAGGCTCAGAAGACTGGAGTTGGTTGGGAGGCACACCGAGCTCGAGCATTTTAGAGAACGCAGCGGAAAAGCTAGGGGAGGTGCATGAGTCATCTGTAATACAGGGATCTGGCAACGTACTCCTTGAACCAGAGCTCTTCATCGTCAGCATACGCCTTTGCCCACTTTTTAAAGCTCTTGTCTTGTGTAAGAACGTAGTCAGTTCTGAAGAGGACGTATCAGTTAGTCCTGGTGAGTCTGTGATAGACACGTACGGCAGCATCATCAGAGTTCGAGTCTTCTTGTCCTCGAGTTGCTTGGGACCGTTCCATTTCTTCCAGACCCATCTATAAACCTCTATGAGCGGTATACAGAGGAGCGACAGTTGGTAAGACGTACGTCTCATTGAACAGTAGCTTGAAGTACTCATTCGAGAACGTGACCGGGGAGAACGTCCAGGGGCCCTCGAACCCAGATCTAACGAATGGGCCATGACACATGGGCATGGGTGTAGGGTGCAATGGTATTCTTACCTGTCAGAGTGGCAACGACCGACAGCATGAGCTCCGGAAAGCGCCACAATCTCTCGGTCATCAAATCCCATGCGGTAGAAAATCTATTTGAATGACATGGTCAGATTTGGCTCGAAAACAGAAATGAAAATCAAGACTCACGTCCCGAAGGTGGGATGAACCCTGGGTTGCATCCGGAAGTCGCCCATCGGGAGTGGCGTCCTTGGCCAACCCATCGACGCGCCCGGGCCTCCAAGGAATCTTTGGGCCACCCATCTCCTGGACTGCACAAACCCCAGCAAGGGTCCACAAGTCACCGTAAGAAATCCACTCGAACTCCTTCTTGAGCTTTTCCATGAGACCACGAGCTACGTGAAGGCCGGCGTTGGCATCGTGCAACGACTCGGGCTCAAAGCGCATGGTAGCGTAGTTGCTGGAAGTAAGCATAATGAGCACAACTACGGTCGAAGGGCATGTGGGACATGCCTTCCACCGGAGTTGGAATGCTTGTCGTATGTGCCAGAAGAGTGCCACGCAAGGCGAAGCAGAACTGGAGCAAAAGAGCCGTCTGCCAAGGATCGATAAGCGACTACGAAGGTGACAGATGGTACAGATATCTACCGTCATAACTACCGGCGTCGTCAATTACCTCACAGATGCGTTTGTACACCTGGAACCAACTGGGTTCAGCGGGTCGTCCTAGCAAACAACGCCGAATAAACACACCTTTTGGTAGTCCGCCTTGGTAGGAACGAATTTGGTAGCCTGGATAGCAGCTGGGGTGGATTTTGAGGAATCGGGGGACGAGTTCAAAAGGTAGTAAGCAACTCCTCCGACCGCGACCGCTCCTAAGCCGGCATAAAGACCAAAATTTTGCTTTGGAGGGGGAGGGGGAGTCTCTGTAGAGAAAGTCCTAAAGGCAGATGCCCGAACTTGCGCACCAGTTCTCCTAGTGGAAGCAGAGCCAAGGGCCCTGCGCACGGGGGCACGAAAAGCGGAGGCGAAAGACATGGTAGGGGACAACAAGGAACGCTCGGATGGCTTACTTATCTGTGGCACTCAATGGGGTGCCGCACATACATTAGGTAATCCAATTTAGCCCGGCAAAGATCAGCCGATTGTGACTTGATCAGTCCAAATTGCGATGGACGAGTACGGTGCTTCGGCATCACCACGTTTGCAGATTTTGACGTCGAGCACGGTCTCCAAGCTCAGACCTCGCTGTAGATAGTCTCCACTGACACGACAGATAATAACACTATCGTTGATCGTTTGAGATAGTCGGTGGTAGCACGACGTTCCTCGTGCTCGACGTGACTTGTCGCGTTTCTGCTAAGTGACAAGGCCAACAGAGCCACAAACAGAGACAAACTCGACTAACCAATCAGATTTATTTTTGTAACCCAGCGGCATCTCGGCTGGCGACAGCGTTAGAACTCCGCTTCCGCTCAACCCGTCTGTGCCCGATTCCCGATTTCCGACGGTCAGCGCTCCGAGCCTCTCGGACCTTGGCCTTGGCCTTTGACCGCAGTCTCTCGTCTTTGCCTTCTGCGACACTCTCGCTCGCATCTCTTGATCATCATCGTGATCTCAACGAGTTTACAGCAACTGTAGCTGTGCTCTGAGCGGTATGCACGAATCGTTCTGATCATGCAGAGCCACAGAGGCATCGCGTTCGGAACCAACGCGCACCCTTACATTTCCCGGCATGGCTGCATCGGTGTTACTTGCGACGCGTTCTAAATCGTTCGCCCACGTCGCCCCGCGCAAGACAAGCCGCACAGCCCTATAACATGCATATTGACAACGGTACCTGCCTTGGGCATTAGCGCTTCCGAAATGACTCTGATTTGTGCCACTTTGACTGTAGGAGTGTCCTGTTGTTTTTCGTACAGGAGTATGTACCTTATACGACTCATCCAGCTTGCGCCGTCAAGCCAGCACCAAACGTCGATGATCTTCCGCGATAAGCACGGCGCGCTAGCCTGATCGCGGAGTCAGCTGATTTAGATTTCTCGCGAGTCGCCATCAATCTGATTCAATTTCGTCCCAAGCGCCCAAGACTCGCGCCTTTAAAGCGCAGCCTCCGACTCCCTCTTCTCAGCCACGACTACCCTTTCTCATCCCACTCGCACTTCACGCAACGCATGGATCCCTACGGAAATCGCTATCCCTGGTACCAGACATCATACAATCCTCACATCTATCTCCCACCTGCCAATGTGCGCAATGATCCCTATTATCAAAACCCCTCCGGATGGCATTTCCGTAAGCTCCTGCCTCACCTCCCTATTCACCTCGTTTTTTCATACACTCTGCATGCGTACGGATACAGTCGATCGTGCACAATCGCAACACCCTCACTTGAACCCCGCACTGGCAGCAGACACAACGAACATCCGTTATGACCTCCGCAAAGCAGCACGGGACGGCATCCTTCTTTCCACATACCAACAGATTTCACTCCAGCCTGCGTTTGCACAGGCCACGTACGACGTCCGCATCATTTCTAAAGCCTTTCCCTGGACGGTCGACATCCGCGCACCCGCTGGGTCAGTGGTCACGTGCAGCGCCATCTTTGAGGGTCTCTACGCAATGCTCCAGGAACCGATCGCGGACTCAGAGTGGGGCATCGTCGTGCATGACAAGTCGAGGAAGGAGAAGATCGAACAAGCGGCAAAAGCCAGGAACAACAAGAAAAAGGACCTGCGTCTAAAGAGGATCGATTGGCTGGGTGAGACGACAGCATTCAAGGGACTTGAGCGGGACGAGGAGTTCGAAAAGAAGCGGTTACTTCCTGGGGCGCAGACGTGCAAGGAGACATGGGTGATCAAGTTTGGGAAACCGTAGGGGGAGTTTTTTTTCAGGGTCGAAAATCTGAGATTAGGGCCGGTAGTGTATGTGCTTCTTGGAATGAACTCTGTACGTACAAGTTGACGGTCGTGATATTGATACCTTTCCACTTCTTAGATGCAATGTAGTCGTATTTGCAGGATCCACGACATGTATGTCAGATGAACGCTCGGACCTTTATCGCATTATAATCTGCTCACCACTTTTGACGAAGCGGACAGGATGACACGCGGGCCGAAACGGAACTTCCGGCCCGGCCCAGCTCTTGCAAGCCCACTCGAGGCGCAGGTCATTACACGTCCCAGTTTCTGCTTCAATCTTGAACCTCCTCGCCCCCCAACTTCTCAGTTGTCCCTTCCTTCCTCTCCGGGAATTCTCTGGTACTTGATCCGCTGTCCCGCGCACCCACCATTTTCTGGGCCAACGGCACGATGGAATACCTATTGTGCGTATTCGCGCGTATGATATTTGTCAACAGCACGTTGACGGAAGTGTCTAACGAACTTGGCTACACAGGAGTTGGTCCAGGCTTGGACAGGGCTCGCAAGAATCTCTGTTGAGTTTACATCCGCCAAAAGACACGTGAAAAAGATATTGCATCCTCGCTGCCTAGCACATCCAGCGTTCCAATTCTGGTGATGTGTGGTGAGGGCAATCAGGTGGCTGGTCGTCTTCTCCAGGACGTCCTGACGGAAACGGGAGACGTCGCAACTCTCGCTTGGACCACTTTGTATACGGAACAGAACGACTGTCTTCTGATCTCGAAGTTTGAGGTCTGGTTTGGGGAGACTGCTCGGATGGGGACCTCTGGCGTATTACAACTGCCACCCCCTTATGACCACCTCGTGCCGTCGCATGTTCCGCAGCTCGTATAGACTGCCGAGATAGACTGCATAGTGATGGATTCTTCCCCCCCCCCGACACCTTCCTCGTGAGACTATATGATCGGCTTAGCGAGTTTCCCTCAGTATCGCTTACCACCAGTAGACTGGCTTCCTGGCATGGATCCCACGACGAACCTCCATGTATATCATGCGACGACGTCCGCATTTGGGGACGTCGAGATCAAAGCAGCAGACGAGTTGACTGGGATCAAGGATCCCTGTCTTGTCCATTCATGGATCCACCCGCTGCTTGATCGTGAGTTCTTGACTGGTGCGGCTACACTTGACATAACTGCACAGGTGCTTCAGTTATTGCTTGCCCTAGGTAACCATTTGGCATTTGTAGAGTACAGGCGAGTGCTCGCCGCAGACAGTCTGATCATGATTCCGAGTCAAATTCGCGAGGAGGCATCGCCGACGGACTGGTGGACAAGCATGTGTATGATCAAAGTACGTTCGCCTTCAACGTTGCACTGACTTTGGTACCACGACCTCTTGTCATCATACATTCCGCCCAGATCTCAGTCGCTAGTAGTCCGCGTCGCTCTCGCAATGTACAGTCATTCCTCGACTCGACCATAATCAACTGATGCTCTAGATGCTCCAGTTGCACGTGAAGACGATGTATCGTTAGGGAGTGATTCCCCGATGCTTGGCTATCCTTCCAGGATGTTGAAGAGGGTTTTCGTCCCTCGTGGACCTAGTCCCCTGCTCAAGGGGTATGTGTGGTCAACAAGGTAGATTGCAATTAGCCATCCTGCGCGTCGAGCGCTCGATGGAATGCACTTACATGGTCACAGCAGGGTGAGGGAAGGATATCACGGAGACCACGAAAGGTGATTGTCTTGTGTCCTCCAGTGGCAAGACCGTTTGATGAAACCACCATGAACCGCACGAAATAACCATCCTAGATGACTTGCCCGATTTGCTTGTTCGTCGTAGGGTCCCAGAACGAGACTGATGAATTAGCAGAGACTGCTATGAATCGTTCGTTGCTTGTCAGGGTGATGCATCCGGGGTAGTCGCTGGTGTGAATCAGCCATTCGGAGAGCACGGTCCCGGTTAACACGTCGAGTCGGTTGATGGTACCGTCGTAAGATCATAAAGGAAAGAGCTGGATGCTATCGCTGGCCCAGGCGAGGGATTGGTTGAAAGCTGAGTTGACTTGGATCAGGACGTTGACGAGGAAGCGGCCGTTCCGACTGTCGAAGATGCAGATGGAAGGAAGGGTCCATGTGGCGGTAGCGACGAGACCGTCCATCGGGTGAGAATCTGGCTGAAACCACGGAGTTGTCGTATTCCAAAGGACCAAACAGTCGCTTGCCAGTCGAGGACTCACAGAGAAGCGAACGAATCCGACGACCAGGCACAATGCTAATGAGATCATGAATGTAATCAATCGAACGCCATTACAGTAAGGGTATGACATGGCATGTCGTCAAACGGAAGTCCAAAGTAATCAATTTACAACTACTGTATGTCGATCGTACGGATGCCGTCTATCAAGTCGGTCAACGATGCCTCCTCGCGAACCTGGACCATGATCAGACGATCCGTCGCAACACGCTTGTAATGTACGCGCGACAGTGGTGCAAGCAGCAATGCACCAAACGGTTGCCTGAGTCGAACGACGAGCCGCAGTGAACGTGTGGCGTTGTCGAGCCCAGTTGCACCTCGCGAGAACTCCTGGTCGAGGAGGGGACCGATCCAGGGACACATCAGAACGAGATCCTGCACCTCCAATTTCTCCATTGTCTGGATCTCTACATCACCCGGTCCCGATGTCGACCCACGATAAATATTGAGACCAGATTCGGGACTCGGTTCCACCACGGGGAAAAGGTCAGTGAGCGGAAAAACAATCCCAGCAAGTCTCAGCCGACTAGCAGCAAGGAACGGTGAGGGAAGCTCGTGAAGCCGATTCCACAGTATGAGGACTAGAGAGAGGTCAGGTGAGGACGAATGTAATTCCATCACCATGCAGTCCATGTCAACTGTCTCGATGGGTTGAGGGACATGTGGCGGCACGAGTTGCTCGTAGACGGTGAGGTCCGTGGGTAGGCAGCTATTGTAGCTACCCGCGCATCCGACCCAAGCGAGAATTGTGACGTCCCCTGATCCATTCAGGACGTGCTCCAGAAGGCGACCCACTCCATGATTGCCCTCGTCGTACATAACAGGGATGGCAACATTGAAGATGCCAAGTAGCGAGTACGCCATGTCTTCCACGAGTGTTGTTTGACGTGTCGAAGCTAAATAGAGTTTTTCGCGTGTCCTATCGAGGCCGGGACGAAGCACAGCAATATCCTGCACGGAACATTTTGTCGCCTGCATCTCCGAAATGATGATAGGCGACTCTTTGTGATTAAGCAACGTCAAGCCGAGATAAGGCTTCCAGTCCTCTGTGTAGAACTGGACAGTCTCGGCAGCGACATATTCTTGGTACGTCCATCCACGGGTGTTCCAGATGCTCCGCTAGAGGCCACTAGGCTCCTGTGACTGCGAGGAGACACCACGAAGATAGATGACTGTCAGGGACGACCCATGGTACCAAGTGAACATTGCGACCAACGACTCTTGTAATACCGTGTTGCTGAGTTTATCGACACAGCATGTGTCACTCCATGCCCACCGAAAGCCGAGGGAACGCACAAGCGAACAGAATGTCTGTAGCTTGATGTTCGCAGGAGATGAATACAGTTCGTACACCGTGATATGCTCGACCTTCTGGAGGAGAGGTTCGTCGTCCTCCCATTTGTGTGAGAACATCACATATCGGTAGAAGTTCGTCACTGCTCTCCAGATACGTGCATAATCCAGTTCTGTTGTCATTGATGACACAAGCTCGTCGTAAATTGGAAGTGCCTCAAATGCTTCTGCTTGCCGTTTCTTGTCATATAGATGACCAGTGGTGGTGTCGATAAGCACCTGCGGCATCTGACGGATGGTCTGGTCGATAATGCGTCGAATTGTAGGTCTGGCATCGACATACTGATGACAGAGCTCTATCGTTGATATAAATCAATATGTAGGGGTCTGAGTAATACACAGGAAATGACTTGCCGTGGATGCGCTCAATAGGTAATTCCCTGAGCTTCAAGAGCATCATGTTAAATGCCTCGACGGCTTCCGCATAGCGTTTCGCCCCGTGTAATACCGCATGCCTCATCTCGTAGCCTCGATGACATGATAGATCGAGCTTGATGGCCTGCGTGCTCTGTTATTGACCCTATCAGAAACGCTGAAGTGTGGAGTATACCTCATCAGCATCATCCAGTGCTTCCTCCCGCGGGTTCATCAATGCCCGAGCGTTGCTCCGCTTGATCAGGATCTCCATGCGATCCACTGGGTCGATTGACATCATGGCCGAGAAGTATTCAACAACCTCATTGTAGTTCTGAGCACCTATTGCGATGTTTCCAAGCTTCTCTAGCTTCTCTGCGCATCTCCGTCGAAAGCCTGTGTGGGGTGCTTAAACAGGCATTGGCTATATTTCTTGTGGGACCACCCACCAAGATCCCACTGCGCTCACTCATCATAGATATCCATGTCCTTTGCTAGCTCGCGGTGCATCTTTCGGAAACACTCGATTGCCGCCGTTAGGCGACCGTCCCCTTCCAGAGCGTCGCAAAGTGTCCGATAAATGTCGAACCTTGATATCTTGAACTGGACCAAAAAGAGAGTCGATATCCAGATTGCAACCATGATATCAAGTAAAAAATATACCTTGTCGGCAGTATCCAGTGCTTCGTTCGCTGAACTACAAATCAAAATTGTCCTTGGCCACTTGGCTAGTATGGCATTAGCAGTTGAGGAGGCAAGGGCCAAGGCGGTGGAGTAGGGTGTGAGTGTTTCTTCATGTTTCCCGAGGTTGGATGCCTTGTCTCCAATTCCTTCCAACGTCATGACACATCGATTGGTAAACTCTGATGTAGGAATTGAATACTCTCGTCTGTTGCGAGATCCCGAAACTCACCAGTAAGCCAGCCCATGACTTGTCGGCTCTCACGTCCTTGCTCATCGTATTCACGATCTCAAGAAGGGATACCGCAGCGTCAATTATGCGACCCTCGACATACAGGGCTTCGCACTGGTGTTTCTGTTCATGCACACGAAGGATCTGGGCGAGCCTATCGGCTTTTCGTTTAAAAAAACGGGAGTCGGCAAGCTTGACGCGGAGTTGTTGAACGGTTGTTTCGAGATATGTGATTTTACTGTCTGAGGGGCATAAAATTTGACGAAACGTATTGAGTACGAATGGACGCACTCGAGGACTCTTCTTTTGCACCAAGGGACTTGACGATTTCGTCCAGGCTATCCTTTTCCTGTTTGGCTCCATGTTGGAACGTAGCAAGCTGGGCACGGAGTTCCTCAACAGTCCTTTCGAGATGTGCCATTTTTTCAGCTGGTAGACACGAATATCAGAAAACTGGAGTCAGGGAAGCACGACTGAAGGTATCAATGAACGCACTTGAGCTATCCAGGTCTGCACGTAATGTGCTAATGGTCGAACCCAGCCTATCCTTATCCTGGTCGGCTGTATGTAAGCAGTCGGCGAGCTTAGCGTGAATTTTCTCGACAATTTTTTCGAGATGGGCTATTTTGCTGTCTAACGGACGAGGATGTCAGTGACATGCGAGCTGGGGTGGCAATGGACGAACCCGAGTTCTTATCCTGTGCATAAAGGATGTTGATACTCTCGCTAAGGCACTCTTTCTCCAGATCAGCTGCCCGTTGGGAATGTGGAGGGTTCGTAGTGGAGTTCTTGTATGGATTCCTCGGGATTTGCTAACTTTTCGTCTAATAGACGCTGACTTTAATGAAATGCGAGTCGGAGTACCAATGATGAACGTGCCTGGGTCGTCGTCCTGTATTTGAGGTGACTCATGGGTTACCTCGAGATCGGCCTCCTCAAGTTTCATGTGCCAGATTTCCGGCCTGCAGGGGACCTACAATGGTCGAGAGTGTGGTTTGTGGTGAGGAAGCCACCTCACAGAGCAAGTTTCTTATGCAGTTACACTTACATTCGACCCCATGTGGCGGTAGAGATGAGGTGTCCGTCAGGTGAAAACTTGACCTCAGCTACCCAGTAGTCATGTTGCCACGGACCGAGCGGTCGCTCACCAGTGAAGAGCGCCCACACACATGCAGTCTCGTCCTCCGATCCGGTCACGATCCTCGCCCCATCCGGAGAGACATCGATCGCACGTACCCAACTGCCGTGGCCTTTGAACTCGACCCCTTTTTCGTGGGTTTCCGCATTCCACACGACCACCCGGCCGCTTTTCGCCCCACTGACGGCCCACTTTCCATCTCGTGACACCGCGATGCTGCAAACAATACTTCCTGCATCCATTGTCGTCCCTACCTCCCCGCCATCTTCGACCCGCCAACGTCGAATCCTCCCTTCCTTGCCACCGCTTACGACGTGCCTCCCATCACCGAGGAACGCAACTGTCCATATACTATCCTGGCCGTCTATTTTGATAGATTTTACTTCTGGTTCGTGAATGTGACTGGAGGAGGAACGGTTTTCGCCTGACCTTTGGGTTCCCGTCGATATTGTTATATCAATTGTCTTGCCATTGCCATCTTTGATCGTTGCTGTTTCCTTTTGGTGACTGTTACCCAAGGAAGGACGATTTTCCCCCTGAGTTGACCCTTGTGCTCTTTCGTCAGTGTCATCCTTTCAATTCCCTCACCCTCACACTCACCGTCCTTCGGCCTCCAGAATAGTTGGTTGATCATACTTGGCCAGGCGCCAGAGTGATAGAAAAAAAAGGTATGCAGTCGTTCTGGTACCACAATGGGGTTTGCAATGTCTAAAGTAGATGTAAATGCCGCTGTAAAGGTGAACCACTAGCATAAAATATATCTCACAGTTTGTGCAGGGACAGAATTTGGGCGAAATTTTCAAGAAAGAGCGAACAAAAAGCACATGTCTTATACTCAAAGACAAGAGCAGGACCTGATGAGCATACTAAACATTACGTTACCTTGCTCGACGAGGTTTTCTACACCCACGGGCGTCGGGAACCATCTTACCACGGAAATTCCATCTTTTCTCGGGTGGTGGCCTTAGTTCGTGTTGTAGACATTCAACAAACACAAACACCGTCAAGCAAGGTTTTCGCCAGCGGCAATCCGTGTTTCCAAAAGTTAATTCTGCCTCGTTTGGCTACAAGGTATTATGTTCGCGTTTTTGCTGTGCGTACAAAGAATGGTACAAACACATTAACTGGACACTCTCAATGGGCGATGGATGGGAATCATCTAGCTGCATGTAAAGGTTGACTGCTTGTTTCAAGACACAGTTTTTATGTCTGATAGACATGAATGTCAACGAAACGCAAGTGATGATAACAATGAACACACCCCACTCTTGTCTCGTGCATGAAGTTCGGCACGAAGGGACTCGATGGCCATGTTGAGCTTATTCTTCTCCTGGTCGGCTTTGTGCCGGGATTCAGTAAGCTCAGCACGGAGCTCCTGTACGGTGTTCTCGAGTTTCGTGATATTTTTTTCTAGTGGACAAGGACATCAAAAAATGCAGGTGAGCCTCACGATGAACGCACGTGAATGCTCGTGCTGTGCACGAAGATCACAAATGTCAGCGAGAAGCAATTTGATACTCTCCTCAAGATTGGCGTTTTCCCTTGTAATGGGCAAGATCTCCGGCTCACAGGGGACCTGCATCAGTGAATTAACCCGTCCAGTATTTTGAGGACAATTTCCCACTGTGATGTTTCATGTAGATGCACTTACATCGTCGCAATAAGGTGAAGGGAGGATATCATGAAGACTCCTGAGGATAGTTGATTTAACTCCACTAGTCACGAAGTCGTAGTTGGATGAGATGGCCATGGAAAAGAGGACGTCTGCATTCTCAACAATGGGCCCGATCTGCTTATGCGTCGTAGTGTCCCAGAAAGAAACGGATGAATTTGCGGCAGCTGCGATGAATCTTCCATTGTTTGCTAGGGCGATGCCCCTGGGATCATTGCTACTGTGGATGGGCCATTCTGAGAGCGTTGTCCCAGTGGACACATCGAGGCACTTGATGTTATTGTCTGACAAGGCAAACAAACGCTTGCTACTGTGGGACCAGGCAAGGGATTGGTCGGATGAGCCTACTTTGACTTGGATGTTAGTAATGAGGCGGCCGTCCTGGCTGTCAAAGATCCTAATGGAATGAATTTCACATGTTGCAGTGGCGAGGAGGCGACCGTCGAGCGAGTATTTGACCGCTGCCAGAGTATAATCGTGTTTCAAGGGACCGAGCAGTCGCTCGCCAGTCGACAAGGACCAAACGCGGACAGTCGCGTCATGCGATCCGGTCGCAACCCTCGTCCCGTCTGGTGACACATCCACCGCCTCTACCGGATATTGTGGATGTGCTGCAAACTCGATCTCTTTCCGGTGTGTCTCTGCATCCCACACTGTCACCAAACCACTTTCCGTCCCGCTCACAACCCACTTTCCATCTCGCGACGCTGCTAGACTGAGAATGGCATCTCCCGCATTCATAGGTGTCCCTACCTCCCGGCCATCTTGCACTTGCCAATGTCGAAGCTCGCCTTCGTATCCGCCTCCCACAATGTTCTTCCCATCAGCAAGAAAGGTAACTGAACATATGAACCTTGAATGCTCGATTTCGACCGCTGAAATTGAAGATGAGGTCATTGAGACGACTCAGCTTGGAAAGTGGCTCCCTGTCAGTGTCACATATGCGCTCGTCTCCCCCAATTACTCACCATCCAGCAAACGTGGAGTTGTCGTTATTCTAGAAAGATGAACCTGGCACCTCGATGGAATTTCGAAACCCTTGAATGCTCAATCAAAATGGGGGCAGGAGTCACGTGCAACTTGATCGGCTTGATCAGTTGACTGTGGAATCGGTATGTATTGCGAGAATTACATGGACTACTAGTTACTGAAACCGGGCGAAATGTATCATATCAAGAGTCCGTGGTACTGATGTTATTCGTCGAGTCCGTCGGTGACCCCTCTTCACGAGTGTGAATCATGATCAAACTGTTCACAGCAACTTGTTTGTACTCTACACACTACAGTGGTGCAAATAGGAGTGCGCCAAATGGTTGTCCGGGACAAGTGACGAACCAAAGCTGGCCACATAGCCTCACAACGAGGGAGACATTGAGGGGGGAAGAATGCAGTCTATCTCGGCAGTGTATATGGGCTGTGGAACATGCGATGGGTACAAGTTGGTTGTAAACAGTAAGATCCACGTACGAAGAGGCAGCTATTTTAAATTCTAGAGCTCCTAGTCTAGGCAATAATTGTGACATCTCTTGATCTCATCCGAAGCCTTGCTGCTCGCACGGTCACCACTGTCGCGCGTGCATTATAAGCGCGCTGCGACGAACAGTTTGATTATGCCCCAGATCCACGAGGAGGCATCGTTGACCGACTTGATAGACTGCATCCGTACGACCGACATACAGTAGTTGTAGATTGATTACTTTGGATTTCTGACGACATACCGTGTTATACCCTTACAGCAATGACGTAGCGTAAGCACCATCGTGGTAGGGTACATGTTATGAAGACGCCTAGATTGGCGCTAGACGGAACCGCCTGACAGCTTCTAGCGAGCTTGCAACAGTGTGAGGAAATTCAGCACTGTTCAGGCTCATCGTTTAGGGAAAGTTTTTCCTAACGTTTCAGGGAAGACGTCGCGCTCAGATAGAGGTCTAGTCGTTGGGCTCCGGAAGATTTGCAAACAAGCGTTGAAGTAATAGAGATGGCAAACACGAACGAAACCAAATAGAAGCGCCCCGGTTGCCTTGTAGTTAATCCTTTGGTCGTTGTTAAAGCTCCAGGTAACTTCAGGAACGACTTTCCCTATCGGTCACTACTATGTCAGGTAGGCAAGTGTCCATTGGGGTGAGAGGGCGCCGAGAGATGATTACAGTGTGCGAATAACAAGATGACACGTGCATCCCGGGGGAGAATGAGGTACCGCAAGTAGACAACCGTGTATTCTTCTCCCCGTCTCTGCCTTCGTAGGAACAGAACGATTGCCTTTTAATCTCGAAGTTTGGAGAGACTGCACCTCTGCCACCCGGCCAAGTATGTTATGGAAAATGAGCCGGGACGCAAGGACTCGGAGTGGTGAGTACCTGGGGAAGACAGTTGGGAATGGGGTAGTTATTGACGACGACCCTAGAAGAGTCGAATGGAAGCAGTTCCTCCTCCAGTATCGTTCGCCAACAGCAAGCACAACCGACCAAAATCGATGGTCGTCATACAATTTGGCCGGTTGCATTCCTTGCTGATGGAAGGCACGTCGTGAGCGGGGGCGAAGAACGAAAGATTCGACGTTGGCGAGTGGAAGACGGAAGAGAGGTGGGAACGCCAATGGATGCAGGAAGCGCTATTTTCACTATCGCGGTGTCACGGGATGGAAAGTGGATCGTCAGTGGGATGATTAGTGGCTGGGTGATGGTGTGGAATGTGGAGAGCCATAAAAAGGTGGGCCAGTTCAAAGGACACAGCAAACGCGTGTGTGCGGTGGACGTTTCGCCAGACGCAACGAAGATTGCGACCGGATCGGAGGACAAGACGGCCTGCGTCCGGTCGCTGTCGACTGGTGAGCGGCTGTTCGGTCCTTTGGAGTACGACAACTCCGTGGTTTCAGCCAAGTTCTCACCCGATGGACGTCTCGTCGCTACCGCCACATGGACCCTCCCTTCCATCCGCATCTTCGACAGTCAGAACAGCCGCTTCCTCGTCAACGTCCCGATCCAAGTCAATTCACCTTTCAACCAATCCCTCGCCTGGGCCAGCGATAGCACGCAGCTCTTCGCCTTATCTTACGACGGCACCATCAACCGACTCGACGTGTTAACCGGGACTGTGCTCTCCCAATGGCTAATTCACAGCAGCGAGTATCCCGGATGCATTACCCTGGCGAGCAACGAACGATTCATAGCAGTCTCTGCTAATTCATCGGTCTCATTCTGGGACCCCACGACGCATAAGCAAATTGGGCAAGTCGTCCAGGACAGTCATTTCGTGCAGTCCATGGCGGTTTCATCAAACGGTCTTGCCACTGGAGGACACAAGACAATCACCTTTCGTAGTCTCCGTGATATCCTTCCCTCACCCTACTGCGACCATGTAAGTGCATTGCATCGAGCGCTCGACGCGTGGGATGGCTAATTGCAATTTCCTTTGTTGACAACAGATACCCCCTGGGCAGGGGGTTGAGCCCACGAGGGATGAAAACCCTATTCAACATCCTGGAAGACAGATAAGTGGCGGAGAAGCAGTCCCTAACGATCCACCGCCTCGTCTACCTAGAACGCGACAGTCCACCCACAATCCCTCTCCATCCCAATCCAACCCGCTGCCAGAACGCAGGCCCACGCTACACACTGGTCATGAGGACCCAGGTGCGTTCATTGGCACCCTGATTCCAGTTTTATGACATCAATGTCAACCAGACGAAAGGATTACGAACCCTGAGGAAACCATACAAGAACTCCGCCAAGAACTTGCTACATCCAAACGTGCAGCAAATCGAGAGAAGAAAAGCCTAAATGAAGCCATCCAGTCCCTTCGTGCAGAGGGCAGAAACCTAAGTACGTCCATCACTACTCTGACTCACATCTCATTGACGTTTGGGTTTATTAGACGACAAGGTCACGCATCTTCAAGAAACCGTCCGGGAATTGCAAACCGAGCTCGCCGAATCCCGACGCAATGGTAATACCCTTGGTCAGCTCCTTCGTGCGCACGAGCAGAAGCATCATTGCGAGGCCCTGTATACCGAAGGTCGCATAATTGATACTGGAAGATTTCTTCTCGAGATTACGAATACCGCGAGCGAGGATGTGAGAGCTGACAGGTTAATCATGGACTGGCGCGCTGGTCAGTTTCGCGTCGCATATCGGAAGAGATAATTCAATCTTACCATCAGAGTTTACGAACCGATGCGTATTGACACTGGAAATAATTGGGGATGAGGCGTCGAGGACTGAGAAATATGACGAAGCACTGGCAGCCTACGTTATTGCGTTGTCCCTCGGTCCCAAAATCCCGAACGCTGTACTAGTCAAGTGGACGAGATTGATGTTGATTCGCAGCCCAACGAACGAAACAATTGGTGCCGCCACCGAGGTGAGTTTTACAGGGTAGTCTGAAGCCAGAGGTTGACATCCCTTTCGTATCAGTTCAACCTTCCAAGGTTTGTGATCTATCGGGTGGTCTGTGACGTTTCCGAAGAGGAAGGTTGCGTCATGGAGGCAATCGAATGTTTCCGACAGATGCAGAGCGAGCTAGAAGAGGATATGGGTTTCCACGATGAGCGACTACAATGGGAATTGAGTGAGCGTTTGCGCGAACAATACCTTCAATGCCCATCTGATCATCTTACACAGCATTTCAGCAACGATGTGCAGAGAGGCTGGAGAGATTCGGCGACATCGCAATGGAGTGTCAGAGCTACAGCGAAGCCACTGAACGCTTCTCGACCGTACTGTCGCTCGACCCGGTGAATCGCATGGATATCCTCATTAAGCGGAGCCAAGCACGAGCTTCAATGAACTCTTGGGAGGAGGCGCTGAGCGATGCCGACGAGGTATATTTCATGCCTTAATGTTTCAGAAAGTTGTGATAACAGAGCACGCAGGCCATTGGACTCGATGCATCATGTCACCGAGGTTACGAGATGAGGCATGCGGCATTGCATGGGGCGAGACGTCATGCGGAAGCTGTCAAGGCATTTCGTACGATGCTCGCAGTGCTAGAGGAGTCTCCTTACGAGCACATTCGGGGTGAGTCACTTCCTCGGTGTCACTCAAATGATCATATGTCGATTAACTCCAACCATAGAATGTCGACCTCGGTATGTCGATGCTAAACCGACGATTCGGCGCATTGTCGAGCAGACCACTCGCCACATGCCACGTGTGCTGATCGATACCACTACTGGTCGTCTATATGACAAGAAACAGCAAGCAGCAGCATTCGAGGCACTCCCAAAGTACCACGAACTCGTGTCATCAATGACGACAGGGCTAGATCATACATCCATTTTGAGAGCAGTGAAGGAGTTCTACCGATATGTGATGCTCTCACGTAAGTTGGAGGATGACGAACCTCCCCTCCAGACAGTCGAGCAGATCACGGTCTACAAGCTAGGATCGTCCCTCGCGAACGTCAAGCTGCAGAAATTCTGCTCTCTTGTGAGAACTCTTGGCTTCCGGTGGGCTTGGAGTGACACATGCTGTGTCGATAAAGTTAACAATGTGGTATTGCAAGAGTCGTTGGTCGCAATGTTCAGATGGTATCGCGGCTCGTCTCTCACGGTCGTATACCTTCGCGGTGTCTCGTCAGAGCCTCAGCTCCCTGGTGGTCTGCAGGGGAGCATCTGGAATACTCGAGCATGGACATACCAAGAATACGCTGCAGCCGAAACCATTCAGTTCTACACCGAGGACTGGAAGCCGTATCTCGGTTTGTCTTTACCGAACCACAAAGAGTCGCCTGCCATCATTTCGGAGATGCAGCAGGCCACAAGAGTTTCTGCGCACGAGTTGGCAGTCCTTCGACCAGGTTTGGAGAGAGTGCGCGAGAAACTCTATTTGGCTTCCAAGCGTCAAACGACGCTCGTGGAAGACATGGCATACTCGTTGCTTGGCATCTTCAATATTGCGATTCCAGTCATATATGGCGAAGGCGATCGCGCAGTCGGTCGCCTCCTAGAACACATTCTGTCAGGTTCAGGAGACGTCACAATTCTCGCTTGGACTGGGCATGCAGGTAACTACAATAGCTGCCTACCGGTCGACCTCGCGGTCTACAACCAACTCGTGCCGCTACACATCCCGCAACCCATCGAGGTGGTTGAAATGGATAGCATGGTCACGACACTTCGTTCATCCTTACCCGATCTCTCCCCAGCTGTCACGATGTATAACCGCCTCAACGAACTTCTCCCACCTTCTCTTACTGCCACTCGACTGCGACTACCCGGTATTGTCTTTTCGCTTACCAAACTTGTTGAAACATCAGAACCAGATCCCGTGACGAATGTCCGTCGATATCATGCCACGACGTCCACGCTCGGGGACATAGAGATCAGGACAGTGGATAACTTAACTAAAACGAAGGATCTTTGTCTCGTCCATCCATGGATCCGCCCCTTACTCGACCAAGAATTTTCGCATGGTGCGGCTGCGCTTGACAGCACCACACAAGCACTCCGGTTCGTCGCCCGGTTGAGGCAACCATTTGGCGCGCTCTTGTTTGAGCCGCTATCGCGTGTAGAGTATAGGCGCGTCGCTACGGATAGTTTGATCATGGTTCAAGTTCGCGAGGAGGCTCCGTTGACCGACTTGAGCGGCAACATCCGGACGATCGAAGTACAGTAATCTTAAGTTCAGTACCATGGACCCTTGGTATGATATACCTTACCCTAGTTTCCCGGTAGCTGGAGTTCTAGTCTAGCTTTCTCCACGCATACTTTTTTCGACGATGGCTAATCGACGTTGAAATTTACTCTACTCTTTCCTCCAAATGACGTGACCTGCCCTCTTTTCTTCAATCGGAAGGTTGGTGTCGAGCCTGTTTTCCAGAGTAGACCCGCGAATACCAAACGGTGAGGGAAGACGAGCACGTATGTGATACTGATGCCGCTTTCCAAGCTGAGTCGACTCGGATCGATCTATCGCCTTCCACTAGAAACCGTCCACGATTCGGGAGTGATAACGATTGGAAGCGATGGTCCAATCTTTATATGTTCAGTCACTGCTATCACCGATGCGACGCAGATCATGGGAGTATACACATAAAGGCGATGTTCGACGTTGGCGACTGGAAGATGAGTATGTTAATGAATACGGGAAAAGCCATCCTCAGTCTGGCAGCGTCACAGGACGAACTTGATTAAAGCGGTCGGATGACGGCGTGGAATGCGGAAACCCGCCCATGAAAAGCGAACGAGTTCAAAGGACATGCCTGCTTTGTGGTATTGATGAACGTCTTGCCACACGGGATGGGAAATTTCGCATGGCTGGACTGCCTGCGTCTGGTCTTTCTCGACTAGCGAGCGACTGTACCCTGGCGGCGGGAAAGTACGCCAACACACGTTATCGGAACATGTTCACCCGGTATCGTGGATCGTCCATCACAATTTTCCGCTGTTGTGGCGTTTGGGACATTCGTGGATGTACGCACCAGATATATGCTGCCGCTGAGACTACACAGAGTGAAACCCTTACCTAGCCTTGAGTATGTACGACCACGAAGAGTCGCCCCCTATGATTCCGAGATGCCACCGGCCGTAGGAGTCTTCACACAGGAGTTGGTGTTCCAACATAGATCTTTGTGACGTAATTGTTATCACACATTTGTTCGTTGACTGTCGTCTGGCCATTTCCCGATTTAAATGGTACGCCAATTCGACCGTGACCTGGCCCCTTATTCACGTACCTATTCGCCCATCTGCGTCATCTTCATTCAATTCCATGGCATGCTCTCTTATCAACATCTGTGACGGGTGCTCACTCCTCTCCCGCAATTCGGTTAGATATGGATCATAAAGACAGCGTTTGTTGGTTATTCACTCGACACACACTTACATGTTCCTTAATCGTGACTCCCGGAGCTTGATCGCGGCTGGAAAGACTGCTGGAACACTCGCAGGGATCGGGGGCGGGTATATTTGCATCTAGGGCTTTGCATCCCGAAGATGGGCTTCTGCGATGCTCAGGACGGGATCGGCGTGCGAACTTTATCGCTCACAAGAATGAGGGGAGACGTGATTCCTGGTTATTCGAACATGACAAAGTCAGACCTACTTGGAGAGTACACTCATCTGCGTGAGAATGAATGGGGCGTGGCTGAGAAAGAATATGTAGGGACAAACCATCTGAGTGTAGACCACGGGCTACTAACGGGAGTTTCCAGTGCGGTGTAGGCTATATGGAACGTGGATGGGGTGTCTCACCGGAGTAGATTTCTTGTTCGCGAGCAAGATCGACAAAACGGTTAGAGGAGCGTATCCTTCTCGACGGGTGAACAGGGTTGCGTGTCCACCATACGGGAGGTCACCGGTCATATTCGGGTGAGTTGACCAAAGAGAGAAAGGCTCGATCTGTACGAGCGATAGTCAGTAATTTGAGACGCATATAGTGAGCCAATCCCATGTCGGGTTCCATCTCTTGAATGGGGTCGCTGCGAAAAAAAATATC